>CAEGAG010246235.1:0-21119 GCA_903067065.1 Brachyrhaphis terrabensis | reverse complement strand
GTGATTTTGGTGTCAGCACATTCAACTTTGTACAGAACAAAGTATTCAATGAGAATGTTTCATTCATTCAGATCTAGGATGTGTTATTTGAGTGTTCCCTTTATTTTTTTGAGCAGTGTATATAATTTAAGAACTACAACAAAGAGGGTTGTAGTTTCAAAAATGGCACCATGGAATTGCCAGGAAATTTAAATGAAACATTTCATGAACTTTACTAAAAGGAAACTAAATTAACTGCAATAGGCCAAGATCAAGAGCTCAAAAAAGAAAGAAATCCAGGGATGCCAATAATTTGTGCCACTACTTTTTTTGATCAATTATTTCTCAGCATTAGATTTTCCCATCAACAGATAAATATTCTTAAAGTGTTGATATTCAGGGAACAATTATACTGCTGCAACAAAAGACCAACTTGTGCCAATAAATGCAACTGAGACAATATGTACTGACATGGATAGAGGTCGCTCATGCTGTCTTCTGAGTCGCTGTGTTCTTCCTCGCTGGATGAAGGTTCCCACACGCCGTTAGGTCGTCTTTTTGAGGACTGACTCATTTCTTCTCCTGTGTTTTTGGGCTTCTTCTGTTTCAGTCTGGCTGGAACAAACTCAATTCCCTGCCCCGTACACTCCTCATCTGTAAACACAAAAAGACCCTCATCATTTACCCTGCTATTGCTAATTTTTTCATTCGAATACAAACTCATGTGCTAGTCTGTCTTGCTCTGTTTTTGTTTTTATAATTTGCTCAAATTGTCTTTGTTTTTAGGAGATATAAGGAAGCAACACATACAAATATCCTAATAAGGGTTTGATTTTCATCCACACCAATGGGCCAAAACATATTTTAGAAAGAGCAGAGTAAGAATGATAGATTTCAGCAAAAACACATCCTCCTCATCATGATCAGATAATTTAAACTTCCTTCCTGAATGATTCAAAATGTCTCTTTTTGTCTTGCATGCAATGACGTGCAGGTACTCGTCAAACCACAAACTCTTACAAAGCACCATTCATGTAAATAAGTGATGCACTGACATTGAAAAAGGGCTTTCTTGAAACGTTTCCCACTGACGTGTCTTAGGACATGGTCTGGCTGCCGGTTGAGATGTCTCAGGGTCAGTTTGCAGAAGAGCCGATTGCTAGGGGAAAAAAAGATCAGAAAATGTGATCCAAGTGCAGTTTATACCGAATAAGCGCTGCGTAAATGCCACAACACAGTAAAGTGACACAAACAAGAGGAAATCTTACGGTTGCTTCGTGCTTGATACAATGTGTGGCTCATACTGGCTGTAGTTGAACTCTGCTTCTGCATTCAGTTTCTTATATTTCTTTCCTTGGATAAAAGAGTGTAGCTCCGCCAGGCTGCAGGGCAACTCGTGTCCGTTTAGGGTGCATTTGATCTGCAAACACATGTTAACTAACATTAAAAATCGATCAAACTTACTAAACAGGTAAGTTAGCATGCTGCGACATCACGTTGCACAAGTACAGGTGTATTTTGAGTGATATTTAGCGGATTTCTTGTAAACCTTTTTGCCATCTGTGAGCTGGAAAAAGGGGTGATCAGTTAGAAATGTTCTGATATCCGCAGGTAATTCATCCATCTCTGGAAAAACACTGCCAAACAAATCCCAGCGTGTTGTGAGGAAGCCCCCCTCCCAAACAGGAAGCTAACGACACGTGATTTGATGTTACCTCTGTTTCTCCGTGTCAGCGCCCTCTACTGACCAAAGTCAGAAAGGACAACCTTTTACTCCATTTATTTAATTTAGGAGCACATATTTAAATAAATATGCCATTAGATTTTTATTACAGTTTTTTTAAAAAAACGTCAATATGTCTTTGTTTCTAAATATTTAATTGTCATAATATCAGCATTATGAATTTATTTGGCCAATACTGCTCTAGTTATTGGTTTTGCTGGTTTGAAGTGTTATACTGCTTAACCAATG
Source organism: Brachyrhaphis terrabensis (assembly GCA_903067065.1). Lineage (NCBI taxonomy): Eukaryota > Metazoa > Chordata > Actinopteri > Cyprinodontiformes > Poeciliidae > Brachyrhaphis > Brachyrhaphis terrabensis. The sequence continues at coordinate 19,168 of CAEGAG010246235.1, read as the reverse complement.
AGATGTCAGAGGTCCATTAGTAGCAATATTCATTTATAATTATTTCCATGCTCAGATATTTTGAATATTGTAGAAGTTTTGGCTGGTAATGAGAACAAATTACTTTATTACTTTATTTATTTACAGAGAACAAATTATTCCACTAATCAGTTTGCACTTCAGCATTGGAACCTTAATATAATTCAAAACTGTGAAATAACTAGATTTTTATTTTACTATTTGAATGTATCGTATTTTTATGAATGATTTGTGCATTTTATTAATCTAATTATAATCTAACGTCTAATAACTTAACAAATTTGAATAATTACAGATACAGTACCTGTATTTATATCTATAACATATATGATAAATAATTACTCTCTTAATAATTTATAACATGTTTGCATGTTTAAAACCTGACAGTAAGAAGCTTTACACTCAGAGCTTCAGGTCAGCTGACCTGACGGCTCAGCTCGGAGAGAAGTAGAAGTAAGAGTGTTCACTTCGTACATCTTTTTCGAAACTATGAACGGTATTGTAAAAAAAAGAAAAAGAAAAACGTGTCTTGGTTTGAATAGAATGAATCACTTCCATAAATGTAAGTGAATTCAATTAATTTTTGAGTTTTTTTAAAATCTTTTTTGAGAAACGATTAATTACATGTTTGATTAACTCTTGAGAAGAAACTTTAGACAGAGTGAGTCCTCTTGTTTCGCTCTGAAATGCTTCCCATTATTTTCCCACAATTCATTGGGTCGGTACGCAAATATTACACGGCTGGTTGATCGGATATACCGGGCTTGTTTTTACTTTTTTTCTTGTAGAACACTAATGTAATCCGTAGACAACCTTAGAGTATTCGTCAAAAATCGAACTCCTTGTTAATTCAGATAAATTTAACCCAATAAACTCCGAACAACAGCGCCTTCACTGATGACAGTTCCTGCCAGCTGAAGGTTAGCAGCAATAGTTTTGCTTTAAGCTAAGAAGGGAAGGACTTCAAAACATGTCTGGACCAAATGGAGACCCAAACATCTCCAGTGAAGATGGCATCATCAACGACGACGACGAATTTGGCGACGAAGGTGACGCTCGCTGATTATCGCATAATACAGCGGACCATGAACCTCAATTTAATGTTTAACACAGTACCTGTCTCTTACTTTACGCTACTTATGCTACATTCTGCTTAAAAATATTTAGAAGAAAATGTGAATACTGGAACTTTATAAGAGGTTGTAAAACATCCTTAAGGTGGACCTCTAATGGACCAGAGTTCAAGCTATTTGAAAATTATCCTGAATGTGCCACTCACACAGTGAAGCGTCATTTATGTTCTACTTTGTGTTTCGTCTTTCACACAAACTACCACAAAATGGACTGAAGTTGTGGTTGCATCATAAAGTTTAAGTAAATAGTGTTTGTTCTGTGCTGTTTATCTACAGAATACGCCGCGATCAACAACATGCTGGATCAAATCAACTCCTATCTTGATGACCTGGAGGAGCGCAATGACGCACTTAATGGAAAACTACACGAACTGCTGGAGTCAAATCGGCAAGCCCGTCAGGATTTCAAGGCTCAGCTAACTGGCTCTCCAACCCAAGACGAGCATCAAGCCGTGGAGCAGGAGTCTTCTTTACCAAGCGAGCAAAACCAACATGAAGAAAATCAGTAACAAGATCAAATAAATGTGAAGGCAAGGACAGAGATGATCGAAGTGGATTAGAGTTGCTGTAAATTCTGGTTTCCCTTGACAAACTTGGAAAATCCAATCAAATTTGTTGCTGCTCTAAAAAAAGCTGCATCTAGAAAACCAAGATTTGTCCAGATATCAGCTCAAGTTAGATCCTGTTGAATATTAACCATGTTTCAGGCTTGTGTGTGCATATATATATATGGAAATAATTACGTAAAATTGTCTTTTGTTCCAAGATTTAGTCTAGATGTTTCATTTCTCTTCAGCTCCATCAATCTGTGATATAATGTTACTGTCCCTTAACTCATTTAATATGTGTAAGTTTAAAGAATTAAAATTACATCAACACATTGTGGGAATTGTCAGACATTTTAATATAAATTAAGATTACTCTGAAACAGAAAACAATCAATCAAAAATACAATAAACTTCCAGCAGTTAAAAAACATCCCCTGGTTGTTTATCTCAATTTGTCAGTAGCTGAATAAAAATACCATAGGAAACATACAGCTTTATTCAAAACTACTATCTATGCATTTATCTCTCTCCCCTGAACTATTCAGGTTTGACGTGTTAAGAGTAAAGTTCAGCGCACATCTTTATTCCTTCAGAAATAAAGAAAAACCCAACATGTGACAATCAGACTCGTCGCCATAACTACAAATGCTGCTACAGGTGTCAGTTTTTGTTTTTTTTGCCTGTGTGCGGTTTTAGATATCCTAAACTAGCATGGAAGATGAAATGTTTCCAGAACAGAAAACCAGTAAAAGAGGGAAGTGACATATCCTCTATTTTAACATTTGCAGTTACACACTTGTACACCCTACAGTAAGTAACTAGTACCTTCAAAAATGGAGAGGACAGTTTGTAGCAACTTCTTGTTACACAAACATTTCATGAAAAAAAAAAATTCAAATGCATTTCTATGAAAGGAAAATGGAACGAGGGGAAACTTGAGTCAACTACTGCAAACTATATAGTGCTGTGGATGCTCATAGTTGCCTTCAAGGAACTTCATAAGGAGTAAATGTGACACCAACTGGGATTCTGAATGCAATCCCTCTCTGGGGCCAGGGTAGTTAAAATGTGGATAATTAACATCACCTGAAATATTTCAGTATGAAATGTAATGATCTAAATTCAGATTCAGACTGGTGTGTGAAGCCTTTGATGTGCTGTTGCTAATCTTTTTTAGTGCTTTAAAGTAGCCCTGGTTTAGTTGAAAGTTTTTCAGGTGTCCACAACAACACAACTATTTTAAAAAGCTACAGATGTGGCCTACTTTTGTTCACCAAAATGTTAACAAAAAGGAACATGAATGTGCTGAATCTGACTATGGAGCTGATCCATCTGTCTCAATCCAAAGTGCAACTTTAACACTTTCAAACGACTTCAACTTGTTGAACTGTTCATGCAGACCACATTCCAGCTTACTATGAAAAATAAGGTGAAAAATGTTTCCACTTCACCATCAGTATGGACTTTGACAATCATGTGACAATATGCACTCCCTGGTCCCCTGGCCTAAGGACAGCAGGGAGGACCAGCGTACATCTTCTATTGCAGTTGACATCATACAGTTTTTATGGCCTGAGAAAATTGTTACACTTCACATAAAATTTAAGTGAAATTTTACCTCTGGAATTTGAAGTCAAACTACAAGCCCTACTTCTGCACAACCTGTACCTACTTTAACTTGCAATGTGTAGTTAATACAGTGAGTACCAATGCTTTTTAAAATGTGACTTCAGAATAATACAATCCAGTTTCAAACTGCAAAATAATGTCGTTCTCCCTACTGTCTGCATAAAACCCTTGGTGCAATGTGTCTGTGCTAAATGCCCAAAAATGCCTGTTACGATGTACTATAGCGCCATCTACTGGTTAATTACCACGATGATCTTCTCTGTAGCTCATTTTAGATTGTAGTGACATTAGGGTATGGCTTACAAATAAAATTCAAATTATTATTTTATAGCCAAAAGAGCCTAATTCACAACTGAAAGCAAAAGCTTCCATTTAGGAACTGTTACTTTCCCACTCTGAGGAGGGATCTTCTACTGTTTTCAGTAGCCAGTCTTCCTGGTTTTTGGTGTAATTCCCTTACATTTCCCAGTAAGGAGGGCTGAGACTACAGTCCCATAGTTGCAAAACATTACATGGTTTCATTCCTACATGGTGTTTCAGACTCAGCGTCTGTTTGCTGCCCTCCCTGACCGTCGTTTACCTACGCTTCTTCCCTTTCCTCCACAGTTCTTTTTCCCAGGGACAGCAGGAGCTTCCTCCTCCTCTTCCTCCTCTCCGTTTGAATCCCCAGCAGCAGCTGCAGGCACTGAGTCTGCCTCCTTTCTACTGACAGCAGCCAGAGCAACTGGACTCTCCTCGTGTTCAGGACTGAGCTGTTGGTTGAAGTCCAGTGAGATCGAGGCGGCCTCCGATTCTTTCTCTTTCAGCTGATCTTCTTCCTGTGTTCTCAGATTGGTCAGTGAAATCAATTTCGTAGAGTTTAGGCCATCGGCTTCACTCGTGTCAGTAGTGAGCAAATTTTCTTGTGAACAGTCTGATGCTTCTGTGACGGGTCTGAGGCCGTCTGCTGCTGCGATGGATTTTGTTGAGGCCTGAGAGTCTTCACCTTTTTCTCCAACCATCGCTTTGTAGCTCTGTGAAGCAGACGAGAGAAGAACATTCATCAGTAATCCAAAAATCAAAGAATTCAGCTTGGATTCAGGTCACATCTGGTGCTAAACATCCATAGCTTGTTCATTTCTGATGATGACTACAACACATTTCGTAAACATCTGGTAAATAAGGTAATGGGAGCACCTTAAGGTTCTCAAAGTGCTGCAGTGACTTGCAGTGGCTGTGCAGAGCAGAAGATTCAAAGAGGTAAAACTTGTTGCAAAGCCTGCAGAGGAAGCCTGCCACTGGATCTAAGAAACTGGATCCATAGATGATGTCGGGGTCATACTGCTCATCGCTGGTCATGTCATTCAGGGCCACCTCTTTGGAGGCGGGCCAGCCATCCTGTCAAAGTGAAAGGTTCATCTTACTAAAGTAAGACTGAGCTAAAATCTCTGCTGATTATGACATAAAATTTAAATTATTGTGAATCTCACCTGACTGCTTCCTTGGTCTCCTTTATTCTTTTCCAATTCCTGTGCTTCCAGCTCACACGAAAAACCATCTGTCCCCATGTTGGTGAGCTTAGCCAAAGTCTCACAGCCTTTTTCCTTGATCTGGTAAACATCAACAAAAACAAAAGTGTTTGCAACAACGTAGCATGGTAACAGCTTAGATTTTACTCCTAAAAAAAACGATTAAAGGTAGGCTTGCTCTTACCTTCTGCTTGTGCTCCTGAGAATGCAGGTGCTCTATAAAGTTCTGCGAGGTTTTGAAGCGCTTCTGGCAGACGGCGCAGAAGGACAGGTCGGTTTTACTAGCAAGCTGTGGAGATAAAAAAAAGAAAGAAGCAGCAGATTCTTGTTAGACCAACAGTTTTCTAACGTCCATGGTGTGAATTTACTTGCCTGAAATTTACCTTGTGTTCCTCTGAGCGCTGGTGATCTGAGATGCTACTGGTGAAGTGGGTGTGGCAAGTAGCACACCACTGCTTCAGGTCTGCTTTTTTCTCTCTGTCATGAACAAAAAAACATCACATGAAGACAATAGGTAACAATGACATGAAGGAAAAATAAAAAAAGGTTTTTCTGTATTTAAAACTGACCCATCTTTGCTGGCGCCCTGCAGAGACTCCTGCACTCGGGGGAGCAGAGTGACCAGGCAGGCGTTGCTCATGTGTTGGATTTCCATCATCCTCTGCTGGTGGGAAATGCTGTTCATGTGACTCCTGAAGTTCTACAGAAAGAACAGATCGGACTTAAAAGACAGCTCCACAGTGTTTCTTACTTGGCAAAAATCTCAATCTAGTGTTGTGTATGCATTCCACCTACTTGCTGGTTGAAGCAGGTAATGCTGCAGAGGTAGCAGTAGAACTTGTTTGAACCCTCGGATGCTTCTTCTTCGTCCTGGCTATCTGGAAAACCTAGTGAGGCGTCTTTGTCCTCCTCTGTTGGTTCATTCACCTGCTCAGTATCTTCGGTCGGCCTGGCAGACGGTGACGGGGCTGACAAACCCCCGCAGGCCTTTGGAAATACAGAGAAAATTATACTAGCTGATAACAATTGGGATGTTTCATCATAAGAAAGCATCACAATACTTTCTGTCTAACAGGAATACGAGTCTTGTGAAGTACAGTTCAGCTAAAGTCGGTGTGCATAAATAACTATTTAAATGTTTTCACAATTTTTAGGCATTTGGATCCCATTTAGATGAGATTAACATGGAAAAGTGCAGTCTACAAAACTTGTGCTGAATAATTTTATGATAACTTATTCAGTACACACACAAATCCTTTAAAATACATTTGTGATTTGTGAAAACGTCTCCAGAACTGAATGTGTAGTTAGATCTAGGATTTTCTACACATTTTTGTGTAAAAATGTCATACTTTACAGACTTACTCATCCAGAGTTCTCAGTCTAACTCAGCTGTTTAAAAATATAAACACAAAATTCTCCTATGAATTTCTAAATATCACCAGAGACTGATAACACAGTCAGTAAGGAAGGAAAGAAGAAAGGATACAAGTAAGAAAAATGACAGAGGAAGTAAAGAAATGAAGACAAAAGGAAAGGCATAAAGAAAAAAAGAGAGAATGTGAAAGAGAAGGAGAGAGAAATTGAGACAAAGAGAAAAAAACCCAGAAAAGAAAGACCTGTATTTTTCAATACTGAAATTATATTGTTTTCCAGACTACATAACAACTCGGTTCTCCCTGTGTGGGATCAACTGCAATTTCAACACGCTACCATAAATTCATTTCATTACATTGTCTTCATCTTGTGTTGAGCTTTTCTTACATTATCAGCTTTGTTCTCCTCTGTTATCACGTCATCCGGTCCCCTGCTGAAGCATTCATCCTCCTGACTGACGCAGTCTAGGAAAAGGCCAGAAGACAGAAATATATAAATACTGAGCTGATAACATTATATCAAGATTGCATTAAGAAACCATTTTTTATTTGGTGTTACCTTCTGACTGGGTGTCCACTGTGTTGCTGTTGCTCTCTGATTGAGCTGTTGTGACCGACTCGGCCACATGTTGCTCTTTAGGTTCCTCTGACCTGAGGAAAAAAAAACAAAACATGAAACTTTAAATGTTGAGATCTTAAGATGAGTCAGAAAGCCCTGCACCTTATATTTTACACTGCAGTGAAACAGCAGTGCCCAATTAATTTTTCATCAATACAGAAGAAAAATGGCTGCACGCAGTACAGCACTCCCTTTGTCATAATTGATTAAGCTGCAGCTTACATCTTCTCAGCATAAAAACGTAAACTGTTTCCCTACAGAAGGATGTTAGAGTTTCCAATTGAGTAACTAAATAATCAAGTTTCCTTGCGGATATGGAAATGCATCACACTTGCTCTGCCCAACATGGAGAGAGCCAGTACTATGCTTGAAATGTAATCATACAACCGTTAGAATTATGACATAAGCAAAAACATATGAGTTATGTGCACAGCATCCCTGGAGAAAAACTATGGAGATGCTTACATTTTACATGAGAAAAAACCTGCTAGAAAAGCCTTTCTTTGGTTGTAAATTACACTAAATCTCAAACAGAAAGAACATTTTGTTATTATTTTAAAGATATGACGGAAGCATACAGAGCACCTTAGGGTGGTGCTTTGTTACTTCATCACTTTCAAACTGTTTTAGTGTCTAAAAATCCTTATTTGGCCTAAAGATCAAATTAAATCAGTCAAATATATTAATGGGATGCAGGGTGAATTAAAGGTACTTGAACCACAACAGTTCAGCAAATATTGTATTCGAGCAGTTATTTATGATTGTAGTATTAAACACATGGGTATCAAGATGATGGCTGTGATTTGGTTCAATGTTAGGCTCATTTAACTGGTAGAAATGCTTCTTTTTTGTTACTGTAATTTGGGTAGATACTTGATTTAGGACAATAACACACAAACTTCTGTCTAACCCAAAATAACCATACAATTGACTGTGAGAAACAAAATCCACAGAAATATTATTCAGTTTTAGGGCCTTCATCCACCTTTTAGCTTGCAGTAACAACTTCACCGGTATTCAATATTTGCAGAGGTAATAACATTTTTACATATAGTGCAATAAATAAGTAACATTTCTAGGAGTGAGATAAAAAATGTTTGCATACCCTTCTGTCTTCTGCCGCTTTGTCACTGGTTCTTCAAGCTGCTCCTCAGAGGTCTGGCTATTTTCTCCGCCCACAGCACCATCTGTGAAATTCGAAGACAAATACATCCTTACCACTTAAGCCTGGGCTCTGTGATATTTTACTGTATACACCATATTAAGCTGCCACCATGGCAGCATGAATGTACCTGTTGCAGCCTCGTCAGTAGCTTCATCTGCACTATTAGCTGCTCCTGCTGGTGGGTTGTCGGTACTTCCTGCAGACATTTGCTCACTGTCTCTCTTCCTGTCTGCCTGGCGAGCTGCAGCATCCTGCTCATAGAGACAGGACAACAGCTTGCTATTAAAGCTTTCTTCAACAAATAAAGATATTCTAAAGAAAAATACAAACAAATGAAATGTCAAGGTAAGGCACATGTAGATTTAAATTCTGATTTATGAACAATATTAATTTACTAACTCAAAAAAGGAGCTACAAATCTGCTTAATATAATTTAAATTCTGATTTACTTTACAATTGGAAACAAAACATTAATAGTAATTCTGGGTAAGGAATTGTTTAATAAATAAAGCGCCTATTCTGTAAAAGTATTAAAGCATCTTTAAAATAACAGACAATAATTAGAGCCTTCCCATTAATCTCAGATGTACTTAAATAGTTTTTTTTTATAGATTGCCAATTTCACAAAAACTATGTTGCTTAATTAAAAGCAAAAATATTAAATTCTGAAATTGTGTTTGTATACGCACTTGCAGCAAAGTTATTTTAAATGATTGAACCGCCATGACATTATGAGGCATTATGCTAAGCTTATTTTCCCTGTACTTTGTCAAAATAAGCTTAGCATTTTTTATTGTGCAAGACATTAAAATGCCAACCCTGCTGCTCTCTACATTCATAGATCAAGAGTTTCGCCAATACAGAAAAATTCATAAATAATTCTTTTGTTATTACTGTAGTAGAGATGGAGGAAGAGGAGGAAGCGGTGGCATTGAAGAAGCGAGTGTGTGGGTGGAAGGGCCGTGCAGCCGGGAAACCCATGATGGGGGATTTGATGGCCATTCCCATGGGGACTGGGCCGAGAAGTGATGACCTGGCCCCCGTGGTAAAGAACTGCCGGAACTGCTGCCCACCCATCCCAAAGCCCCGCATGTTGCCTGGATGAAAGCACAGCATGAGGGCAGACAAATGGATGTGCACTGTTAGTAATGTGTAGCTTTAAACTGCGACAGAAAAAAAACAACCTGTAAATTGCTGTACTTTAAATAGCTGACACTTTTTTTTATTTCAAGATACCGAATTACAAAGATTAATCCAAGCTGCACCTTGCATCTGCTGCATCAGGATAGCACTCTGCAGCATTGGATTGGGGGCAATCAGGGTTGTTTGGGTTGTCTGGCACAAGTTGACCATTCTGGGCGGAGGAGCCGTCTGGGTAGGAACAGCAATGGCGCTGCAAAAAAAAAGAAAAAAAAAAGTAGTAAATATTCAACAATATGCATTTCCTCTTTCTGTCAGCTTTCTCAAACTTTTAATTTTACATGAAACATCTTGGTTGGAATCAGTTAAAAACCAAATATTGAGTGGAATAAAAAGTCACATTATAACTGAACACATGGAGACAAAGGTTCTGTTCAAATGCAAAGCCAAGATCCTCCACATCTCATTTCACATCAGAATTTTTTGCGGGCAAAAAATAGTTAGGTTTTCTGATTTGAAGACAATTTACAACAATTTTGACAAACATGAAAAAAATAAAATAAAATTAAGGTAACTCACGTTCAGAAAACAAGATGTGGCTAGACTTCACAACAATAAAAATGTAAAACTAAATTGAAAGTTAAACAATATGTAAAATAAAAGTTCCTTGCAAGAACATACATGAACTAGAGTATCTGATATCTGTAAAGTGGAAGGAACGTGATAGACGACTTCAATATTTTATAATACTAAAAATCTTTAAAGGGTCATGTGCAATTACACTGAGCCCAATACTTTGTAGATCCCCCTTCCTCTTGTCTAGTGTACTTTCCAAATAGGCTATCTCAAATTCAGTTAAATTGGATGAAAATCTTATTTAAATAGCCATTTTCAGGACTTGAAACAGCTTCTCAATTGAATGTGGGTTTAAACTTTAACTATGCCATTCTTGAACGTCAATGTTTCATCTAAAATATCCCATTGCTTCTCTGACAATAGGTTTATTGAAATTGCATTTAAATTTGTAGTTTAAGGGGATATGATATAAAAAGCCTGAAAAGATTGGATCACTACTGCAATCAAAGGATTTTAATCACTACGGATGAGATTACAAAGCAATGTAAGTTGAGGTTTTGGAGGTACTATCGTGGCTATTGTTGGTAGTTATGGCTAAGCCGCCAGCGGTTAGCACATTTCTCACACCGAAGGCCCCGCATAATCCCCGGGGTCGAGTTAACGGTCTTACCGCGGAGTCTGGTGGTGATGACCGACATGGTGAGAGGGAGGCGGCTGCGCTGGAGGAGGAGGCGGAGGCTGCTGCTGGAAAAGTTGCTGCAGATGTCGCAGGTGTTGGTGAAGCTGCTGCTGTTGTTGCTGCTGCTGCTGATGGATGTGTGGGTTGAACATCACTGCAGAAATAACAATATCCTCCGCTGGCTCTCAGTGAAATGTCAGACACAGGAAGACTGATGGAAACGTCCCTACCGCATGGGAACCCTGGTGCAGAAGAAGAAAGACTAGTTTTCATGTGTCCTTGACTCCGCTGCGTATTGTCAAACACACTTTTTAACCCTGCGCACAGACTCGGATTTCACGCTGCTCTCATATTTCAGGGCTACGTGCTAACGCTAGCTTAAATCATTTACGTTAACTTTATACTAATTTACCACCTTAAAACACCTCAGAAAGAAAATATGTTGTAAGTTAACATATTTTTCAATAGACTATAGCGTCATCATATAAAAGCAACGTATTAATAGTTAGTTAATAATAATTGTACCTGTTTTAACGTGAGCGAAGCTAATGCTACATTAGCCATCACCCACACTGAAAACAACAGGTTAGCTTAGCATAGCTTTCACCTAGCCAGTTATTACAGTGATATGGCCGTCTAAAATAACTTTTGCATTTTACCTCAGGCCTCCTTTAATTCGGACGCAAAGAACAAAATGGGAACGCTGGTTTAATATCCAGCAAAAGCCATAATGTAGAGTTAACTACTCGCTGCAAACCTGCTCTCCTGAAATCCAAACCAGACTCAAAAAATAAAAGAAAGTGGAGGATCATATCGCCCCTCAGCGGTTGACCCAGAAATCAAAACAGAATTGCAAAATTATTATTTGTATTGTTTTATTTAAAGAAAAATAAAACGAATCAGGGGCTTTGCTCTGAATTTGAATTATTTTATTTACGTTTTAAACTTAATAATTTGTCATTTGTGATTAATAAAGAACACTGATTCTGACTGTTATTTTGAAACCAAATTCTGACTTCAATTTTTTTTTCTTTTGATACAAATGTTATCAATGTGTGCGCGTACAACAATTAAGCACGATTTAATGACGTAAGAATAACACTGTGAGATGGTGTTTATGAAACTCAGCAAAAATGTTTTGATAAAAACACGCCACCAAGTGGTTCACTTTATGTACTGCAGGGATCCACCGATGGAAGAGATCATCCTCCTCCTCCTCCTTCTCCTCTTCCTCCCCACGGTGCTTGTAGAGGAGTATCGTGGAAAGAGTCCTGTCTCTCTGAGGTGATCTGACACACCAAGGAAGACCCACAAATGAGGGAGCAAAGCGGGAAGTAAAATAAAAACAAAATCATAAAGCTCCCTCTGAAAGACAGGGTGGCCTGCGGGGACGAAGAGGATAGATAAATAAACCCGCTGCTGCGCTGACAAGGAGGATAGACAATCCTCTAGCACCGCAAAGATGGGGAACCGGGGAATGGAGGATCTGATTCCTCTGGTGAACCGCATGCAGGATGCCTTCTCGGCCATCGGGCAGAACGCGAACCTGGACCTGCCGCAGATCGCCGTGGTGGGCGGCCAGAGCGCGGGGAAGAGCTCGGTTCTGGAGAACTTCGTCGGGAAGTAAGTAGCTTTATCCAAGGCAGCGAGGGATGTGCGCTCCCGCAGGCGGCCCAGTTTACATCTCCGTTACGGGACAGGTTGTCAGAGGACACATTGACCAAACTGGTGCATGGTCATCGTCATCTGAGTTATAGGGTTTTATTCCCACTTTCTGTCACTGGCAGCGCGCTGACAAGCAGATTATTTTTGAGGCCTATAAATCCCCGGTGAAGTTTATTTTTTTTTACTCCCGCATGATGCATTCACGGACCAGAATTTCCTGTTTGGCAATATAGTGAGAAAAAAAAAAAAAGTACGTTTCGTATAAAAGCGTGTTTTATTGTTTCAATTAAAAGCATAAATCCCCTTGGGATCCTGAGAGAGTCATATAAGTGCGGGTGTTGACTTTCTGGCGACGGAGACAGTTTCTGTTTGCTTGTGTTGCTTTTAGAGTGATTCCCTCTCCAGGCTGTTTTAATTCTAGCGCAGAACAGTCTGCAGAACTGACGCTTCGAGGCTTCAGACCGTGTCCAGTTTGTTTTCCTGTCTGTGAGAGCTGCAGTTTCTGCTGAAAGAGACGAAACCAAGCATAGTGGAGCAAATCTGATCTGTTGTGCGGCAGTCGCCGCATGGTGACCTTGCAGTGAGGGGAAAATGAGTCCACCTGAGCTTTGAGCCCTTTCAGCTCAGCTCAAACCATCTGTCTAGCAGTGTTTGTAATGCTGGAAGTAAAGCTTACTGCACACAGTGTAGCATTGGTGAAACCAACTTGCATGGAGAAAAAAACAACAACTGTTTGCTTGTTTTTTTTATGATTAATGGACAATACAGTCGATGTGATTCAGCATTATGTTTTAAAGTGAACAAGATAAAGTCACATTTGGAAAAAAGCGTCATAGTAATAATTGACCTCTCTGGAACAACACATATGTCCAAACCCGGCTTGTGAGTTAGTCCAAAGATTTGTAACAGATCTGTTATTCTCAGAAAGATTTAATAAATGCACTCATAGTTCACCTACACTGTAAAAAAAGTCACTGTAGAATTTACAGTAATTTACTGGCAGCAAGGTTGCCAGCCAGTTACTGTAATTTTTACGGTAAAGAAATTGCAGTAACTTTACAGTAACTGCAATGATGATATAAATAATGGTTGGATGTAACTTTTGATAGAATATTACTTTTAAAGTCACCCACATTCACACTGTATTTTTCCAGTTGATTGGACCTGTCTCCTAAAATAGCTTGTTTTCTCTTGAGATTTGGATTTTTGTAAATTGTAAGTAGCATGTTCTCTTCATTCATTGAGTTCTACAATTTCCATGAATATTTTTTTCTGTTTTTTTATGGGTGCTTCTGGTATTTTCCCCCTCCTTTTTTCACGTCTAAACACATTTTTGTCATTTATCAGATTTCGTGTGAATGTTTTTGCCATAATCACACAGTTTCTTAGATCCCTATTCCTGTTTAATCGTTTGAAGTTATAAAAGCTTTTCTTTTTTTTTCCTTTATGTAATTTTTACACCTCTTTAGAAAGACCCTGATTCAATAACACTTTGCTTTTTTCAAGTGATTAAAGCTCTCTTCACACTCATTTTGGAAAATGCTACTCTGCACTCACACGGTTGTTGTCATAGTAACAGCTTCTAGCTCATAATGTGTCTCTTTACCTTGGAGACTTGGTAGCGAGTTGGAAACCTCTTCCAAACAGATATGCTACAGTGTAAAACAGAAACGATTGTGTTTTTATCTGTCTAGTTCTGATGCTGCTCCGCCTCCACCACTTAATTATTCTGCCTCTTTTATCTATTTAAACCAATAAAAACATACAACAGAGTGTGTTCACACATCTTTGTTTCTCCCATTTCTAACTTCCTCTTTCTGTCATTCTTTGTTCGAAATACAGTTCTTTCACAACGGAGGCTTTGTGCATCCCGTGACAGTTTTCCAATTGGTCTCCAGCACTGAAGCATGCTAGAAATGGCGTAGAACAATTATTTTCCTGCGTTCATTTGCAAAGCCTTTCGTTTAAAAGAAAAGTCGTTTGAAAGGAGTTCAGTCAATTTCAAGTTCAAACAGGCACTTTGTCTCTGAATTGCACGCTGTTGTGCATCTGGCAGGCGTGATTCTAGGGCAAGGAGAGTCAAAGGTTGCTAATTTATTTTGCATCAAAAGCATCGTGTCGTTTGTCCTTCACTGTGTTGGTTCTGCCTCAATCCTCTCTGCTGATGTATGTCGAACTGCCGCTGTTTCTATTTAATGTTTACTATCAGTTTGAACCTTTGTTAGTTTCCCAGCCTCTTATAGCTGCTCATTTATATTCGGATCAGTTGGATCAAATCATATCTCAATGGTTTAGTTGCTCTGAATTAGATGGTGGAGTTTATCTCTGTTCACAACAATCGGCATTATTTTTTATTCTAGTAAATATTTCATTTTCATTTGCTTTTCTCAGAAAATGACAGCTTGAGACGCAGTTATCTATAATTATAGCGGGACTTAGAATATGCAAGCTGCTCGGTTGAATACATATTGGTACTGCAGTTGTAAATTAATCAGGTGATTAAGACACCAGTTTTTTTAATTTAATGTATTGTTGTTATTTATACAGAAGTGTCCTTGTCGAAGCTGGCAGAAAATATCCACGATTTCTAACAGAAGAACACGTCATCCTCATCACCATCATTGTCATTATCATTATGTAGATCCAACCTACTAATGTCATTCATATATATTTAAATAATATACATAAAATAACAATAAGGCAGATATCTGAAATGTCAGTCATTTCTTTACTTAAAAACGTCTTCTCACACATCCCACTAATATCACCGGTTTGATTGTAAATAATATTGTCTTTCATTAATAAAGAGATGAGCAAAGCCACTGTCTTCCTTTTATGACTGTCATCCAGTTAGTATTTTAAACTCACCAGAGTCTAATTATCTTAGACAAAGCGGGTCTCTTGTGCCGAACACATGCAGCTGCAGATGAGCAGCAATTAAGACCTGGAGTTGAAAGTCAGTTTTGTTTAGTTTGAGGAGTGATTCATTATCCTAAAGTGAAATAAAAAACTGTTAAAAAGCTAATATTAAAATGTAAACTCTGACATGAGAACCTATGGTCATGCAAAAGCTATATTTAGCTTGCATTGTGGGTAAAAATGAAGATATCTTCTGATACTAGGATTCCGAGTGAAACACTGTTGCGTTTAATAATGGGACATATTTTTCTCTTGGCTCCAGAATGGATTCAATTTAATCTGGTGAATCTTTCATCCATCCCAGTCATTCCTTTCACATTCTGCTTGCCTCATATAAAACTCCGTACATTTCAAAGTTACTTTCAGAACCACGGACAGCGCTCTCTCTCTCTCTCTGTCTCTGCCTCTTTCTCTCTCTCTCCTTCTATTAATTCCTAAACCAAATAAAAATTGCATAATATTGCAACTTCCAGTTATTTTGTCATTTTACAGAAATAATGTTAAGAAGTTTTAGTTTCTTTAACTCAATTTAAAATGTTCATGCACAACAACGCTTTTTCTAATTCCTATTGAAAGGAATGATGAGCTACAACAGAAACTGATAGTATGGCTCAAATTGAGGTAAAAAAAAACAAACAAACTGGTTTTACACTGATAAATGTTTTCCTGGGATGCAGGAGAAGGAGGATGATGTTGCAGCGTTTTTTACGGCTTATCTAACCTGCTGACTTGCACAACCTAATACCTCGCTGCAAAACTGCAGCCTGTGATTCCTCGCTCGCAGCTGCCATCATCGTTCCCACCCCCACATTAAGCTGGTGATATGAAGATGGTGTTGTGTTACATAACGCTGAGGCAGAGGCCTGGAAGTCAGGAGTAGGACAGTGAACTGCAGCTGCATGAAACACTTTATTGTGTCTAATATTAGGAGCAGGGATACCATCTTTATTAATGCAGAAGGAAGGACATGACGTGGGATCCCTGTTTAAAAAGTAAACAGATATTCAACCTATTCTGTTTTCTAAGAACTGTTGTCCGCATTAAATGCTGCATTCCTAAATCATTAATTAGAAAATTAGAAGAAAAAAATAAGCTCACTCTTGTAGGAAACCTTTATTTCAATTTTGAAATATTAAATTCTGTTTTGCAACTCATATCACATTATCTTCCTCAAAGAGTCATTGTAGATGTTGATGGCTGTGGATAGGAGCAATCTGCAGTGGTCTGTATTACAACGGCTCTCTTGAAGCCTCTGACTGAAGACACTCTGTTGTTGTGAAGCAGTCTAATGAAGAGGATGCCCAGGGTTGTCGGTTCTCAACCTTTTTAAGTCATTGGCTCTGATGCTGCAGCCCCAAACAAAGGAAATTTAAAGGGAAGATGTTTTCTAAAATTATTTTGTATAAGTACATTTGTATAGGTAGGCTTGTGAAAGTAAAAAATCATAAGTTACACATTAGCATTTTTTTCATAGAAACCTTTGAGAAAGTTCATGGATGTTGTAAAATGTGACATTACTCTTCGTTTTGTGGTCTTAGAAGTAGCTTTACTGTGGGAAACTGTTGAAACAGAATTGAATATAGATAGAATGAGACAGCATTCACTGAGAGACAGTGGGGGAGAGGACATCATTTATTGAGGCACTGCTACAGGGGATTAGCACTAATCTCTGCTTGCCTTCAATACATTCTCCCATTGGATGTGACCTGAGTCTCAATTCCCACCACACAGCCGCCAGGAGAGCAGCTGGTTTTACCACCAACCTTTATCCTGTATGTATATGTGCATTATTTATTCATCACTTTAGAAGCATACTCTAAGTTTAGAGCACGTGGGGGAAAAACACACACATTGTTGTGCTGCTTCATTGCTGTCAGGACTCGTAATACTCCCCGCATTAGAGGAGGATTAGACGAGGCTCAGTGTCCGACCGTGTCTGGAATCGGAAGTGAGGTGATGTACATAACACAGCCAGCAGGTTGTTAGATGTAAACAATATGTCTCACAGAAAACAGTACAAAGAGGATGTAAAGGAACACGCATAAAACCCACCAATTCTTGCAACTATATTTGTAAAACTGTTGCTGCCTGAGAAAAATAGTAATAAAAAACAATGTATGCTTTAAAAATCATGACAAAAAAACTGACCATTCTACATGAAAAATCACAAACTGCTGTGCATCACTTTAGCTAATTGATAACTAAAGAAAACAATAAGTTACTGGCTTTTACTAGACATTTGTCCATAGTTACAAATGCTTTAGACCATTTGCTCCCATATATACAGGATATCTTTTTTTATATATCACACTTCAATGTTTCAGATCTTCAAACTGATTTGAAATAAATCAGAAAAATATATCAGTTCTAAATTCAACATAGAGTTTTGAAATGATCTGATTCATAGAATTTGTTGTTAAATCAGAGATTGACTGCGAATAAGTACAGTTTTGGACAGCTGAGCTGAATTTCACTGTTCACGTTACTGCCAGATCTGTAGAAACAAGAAATGTACAAAACAGAACCTGTTTCTGAAACTCCTCATGACCTACCAACGATTAGGTGCTGATTTTGCACTTCCACCCCAGAGATAAGATACTTTTTTTTTTTTAAAAGAAAAGCTTTACATACACAGACAAATTTTGGCACCACATGTAAGGATTTCTCAAAAACCTAGAAGGAAAGTAATTGCAGCAGCATAATCACAAATCTGCAAAACTGAAGGAGATTTGTGTCTCTACAGCAGCGGTTATGATAAATGGAGACACCAGAGACTCTGCTAGGACTGAAAGAGGATTGAGACACATATTGATTAATGATTGTAGTACAACAGCTAAGTGCTCTCCAAAAGTAGGTTGATGCAACTATGAAGAAAAATCTATGTCTTATATTGTTTGGTTGCTTAGTTTTATATTTTTTAGTCCCCTCGTCTCCTTGATGAAAGGATTGTGTGGGTGTTTTTGTTTCATTTCCCATGTCTCTGCAGGAGATTTAACAATAGAGGACATTGATGGGGGCGGAAGCTTTCCTGAAGGAATTAGTGAAATGATCAGGGATTTATGTAACGCTAGAGAGCGACACGTATTATTCTGTGGGCAAACAGATAGATGTAAAAATCCTGTTTGTGGCTTTGCTCATTAATTGAAGGATGGCTGCCAGTTTAAGAGGAATAAACGTGTAAGAGGAAGACCTGCAGTTAAGACCATCTGTCCTCTGTGAAAAGTGGCCAACTAGGAGGAAAGGGGGGAAGCATCACTCAGAAATATTTGCTGGCAGGTAGACCAGATGGGACACAGAAATGCTACCAGAGAGAAGGATTCCCTTTACTGTGGTAAAGCAGAATAATATAAATTAAATGAATTTTTACATCATTTAATTTTCCTTCCTTTTTCATGCCCTTGTTGCATAATGTCTTTAACAAAACATATAAAAAACATTTGAAATAAACAACAAATATTTCAGAAAAGGTTACTTTAATTATATGTCACTTTAATTTGTAAGAAGTTTTACTAATAAAATTACACAGATGAAGATTTTTTTTTTTTTAACGTCAGAACAGAGTCCTTTAAGAGAAGAGCCATTTAGTTAAACATTTCTGACCAAATTATGTGTAGAGCAACACTTTGAGTGTATTTCTCATACTAATAAAGTGATGTTTACAAGAAACTGAACCTTGACCTTTATGTATTTAAAATTGTTTTTGTTGCTCTCCTGTAATACTCTAATCTTCATCAGAATTAACAGAAATAAAAGCTTGAAAGCAAATGACATATAACATGTTTCACTTTGTGAATTCAGGTTGAATAAATACACATTTCAATAATACATGTATGTATTTAAATATGCACGTACATAGTCAATGTGAAAAGAACACATCAACAATATTCTTAGAAAACTGAAGTACATGTATGTTCAGCAGTGCCTTATTTACGCATCAGGGAATGACAAGAGGCTTGCCAGCTGGCTGGAGTGTCTACAGTGCTATAGGCGAGTTGACACCAAGGTTGCATAAGTAGCAAAAGAAAACAGTGTACTTCACACAAGACGGCATCTAAATGTCCTGATTGTTATAAGGGTGGAAACAACCTTTTATTCTGACACAAGCACATGCTTCTCCCACACTTATGATAATCCAGACCACGCTCGACTTGAAGTCTAAAATATATATATATATATATATATATATATATATA
>CAEGAG010246224.1:0-23043 GCA_903067065.1 Brachyrhaphis terrabensis | reverse complement strand
GCTTACAGTGCATTGTGATTACATTGCCACTCCGTTCCACTACTCCATTCCAGGTTTCTTTGTATGGCAAATTAGTCACGCCCTGCCCCCCCAACAAAAAAAAAGTGTCCTCCTTTTCAGAAACCCAAATCTGGTCACCCTAGTTACCCAGCCAGATGTCTGTAATTGGTTTTATTCAGCCAACCGGATCATCATCATCCAGTCACATTTTCATCCTGTCATCCATTTATAAATGTCACAGTTTGAAGCTAAATGTTTAGTTTTGGACAACTGAACTTTTGTCTCCAAGCTAAATATAAATCTAATATTCAGCTAAATATGCATCTTAGCTAAACAAACATTGAGCTAAACTGCATATATTTAGCCTCAAAGTAAATAGTTAGCATGTTAAATAACTATTTAGCTCCAGGCTAAATGTTTAGTTTGGCGTTAGACATGCTAGCTAAATATTTAGCCTCAAGCTAAAAGTTTGCATCTAAACATTTAGTTTTTAGCTAAACTCCAAACTATTGCTAAGTTTAAACTCTAAATATTTAGTCTGATAAGAGATTTTTAGCTTCAAACTGTGTGATGTGAAACTAACTATCCAGTGGAAATGTTCTGGTCGGTCTGCCGGTCCACAGAACCAGCAGGGAACCATCTGTTGGCCTGTCTGGTTCTGGCCAGGTTCTGGTTTGGTTCTGGTTGGTGAAATTGGACTCAGAGTTCCACACAACCAGCAGTTTTGTTCTGTTGAGCATAAAACCAACCCAGAACCAGGTGACCCAGTTGAGTTTATGAGGACCGGTTTTGGTTCTGATGGTCTGTCCCACATTTCAGCTGATGAAGAATAAAAAGGTTCTGACATTTTTGGGTTTGACTTACTTTCCTTCAGCAGTACCGGCCGGGTTCTACCAAACCTCACAAGAACATTAAGGGTTCTGTTCTGAAATGTTTCCTGCTTCCTGTTCTGGTTGGCCCGGCTGGCTCTGCCAGACCCATGTGGGCCCGGCGCCTCAGGTTGAGCAGCCTGCAGCGGTGATCAAAGCGGTGGTGTTTGGACACGGGCCGGTTCCGGTCGGGGTGAGTAATAAATGTTGTTTTGACAGAAACGTGTGGGAACAGAACCGGCTCTGTCCTCAGAGTGAACCTCTAAACCCGCCCGCTCTTCCTCCTCCTCTTCCTCAGCTCACCTCATGCGGTTCTACAGAACCAGCTGGGCCCAAAGTTCAGGAACCGGAGCGGATCGGGACCAGAACAAAAGTTCTTCGGGTTTCTATTACAGGTGAACCAGAACCATTCTGGTTCTGGTTCTGTAACATCTTCAGGTCTAGTTCACCTGGATCCTTTTGGATCCGTTCAGAACCAAGCTATTACTTTTGGTTCTGACCCGCTTTCAAATGAAGTTTGGAGTTTAGATATAAAAACTAAGATGAGTGAAAACATCAGGAAGGTTCTGAAGAAAAATCACCAGCTTCAGAGCAGAACCAGAACCAGTTTGAGATCTGGATCAGCCGGGTCATAACAGAACCGACACAGGAAAGTTCTGGTTTTTATTAGTGATAAAGATGGAGGGATGTTGGATGATCTGGAATCAGATCTCCTGCAGAGGGAATGCTGTCAGCCAATCAGATCAACAGCCAATCCTGTTGATCTGATTGGCTGCTGTGTTTCCTCAGCAGCCAGGAAGGGAATTATTATAATCATAACAATTATTATGATTATTATTATCATCATCATCATCATTATTATTATTATTATTATTAGCATTATTATTATTATTATTATTATTATTATTATTACTATCATTGTTATTATTATTAGCATTATTATTATTATTATCATCATCATTATTATTATCGTTATTATTATTATTATTATTATTATTATTATCATGATTATTATTATTATTATTATTATTATTATTACTATCATTATTATTATCATTATTATTATTATTATCATGATTATTATTATTATTATTATTATTATTATTATTATTATTATTGTCCCTTATTATTATTACTATCATCATCATTATTATCATGATTATTATCATTATTATTATTATTATCATTGTTATTATTATTATCATTGTTATTATTATTGTTGTTGTTGTTGTTGTTATCGTTATTATTACATGTGGTCTCTCTCCTGTTGATCTTCAGTTTTAGTTCAGCTGCTTTATGATTCATCTACTGAAGACAATAATCATAAACAAGTTTCTCTTATTATTACATAAATGGATCACAACAGTGAGCTGCCATTTTAGCAGCTACCCTGAACATTTACTAACTTCCTGTGGATCAACAACTCACTTCCTGTCACTTTGGGAAGCTTCTTCATCCTTCTTGTCTGTCCATCTTCAGCTACCCGCCCTGAAGCAACTTTGTCCCTCAATCTGAAGGTTGCTGGTTCGATTCCCGCTCCACTTAGAAACACCATGGTGGGACGTGCTGTGGTGGCGCAGGGGTTAGCACGCCCCACGTTTGGAGGCCTTAGTCCTGGACGCGGACGTCGTGGGTTCGACTCCCGGGCCTGGCGACCTTTGCCGCATGTCCTTCCCCCCTCTCCTCGCCCTCTTTCCTGTCAGTCTACTGTCAAAAAATGCGAGCCACTAGCGCCGCTAAAAACTCTTTGGAGAAAAAAATGGAAAAAAAACAAACAACAAAAAAAAATTGTAGAAACACCATGGTCACTGTCCAGTAGCTCGCCACCATCAGAGGGTGAATGACTGGATGCAGGGTGAAACTCTGATGGTTAGCTGCTTGGGGTCAGGAAGCTAATGTCAGCTTGGGGTCAGAGGTCGGGGGGGTTTGTGTTTGGCTCAGACGTGTTCAACCAGGCCAATGTTCTGCTGGAAGCAGAGCAGCAGCAATGGCGCGGCATTCTGACTGAGCAGGTTACTGAACGACTTCAGGAGGAATAAAACAAACCAAACGCCATTTATGAACATCAGAGCTGCTGATGGCATCTGCTGCAGCACAAAGGTCGCTGCTGCAGCAGGAAGTTGTGCTGCTGGAGACTCAGAGATAAAAGTCAGATCTTGATGTGATGGAATCTGAAATGTTTCAGAAAAACATCTTCATGTTTACAGCAACTGAACTGAAGAGAAACAAACCAGGACATAAACAGTTCGGTCAGCTGGAGGTCCGGTTGTCATGGCAACAGCAGTCTGGGGTGTTTCTGCTGTTGAACGGAGAATTCAGGTGGATGGAAGGATTCCCTCTGAGTGAAGCAGCAGATGGAGGGCGGCGGCGCAGGGCGGCGGCGCAGGGCGGCCCCTATCAACACTCCGCTGCTGCTAACAGAAGTGAAATCATATCAACTTCAAAGTCAATAGAGGAAACCCGATAAAGCAGCTGATGGAATCGATCAAAGTGAGTCAATAAGCTGAAGCCGATGATCCGCCGTTCCTCACGCTGCCAGCAGGATCCTCTTGGTATCGTGAGAAGTTCTTATCACAGCAGGACGACTGTCAGAATGTGCTGTCTTCTTAAAGAAGCATGACAGCCTCTCTGATGCTATCGGCGCCGATAGCATCGGGCCGGATGAAGTTTGCAGCTCTCTGGAAAATCAGAATCTTTTTGTGACTCAAACTCTGATAAGAAGTCGGCAGCTGGAGGAGGAACTCTAAAGGTTCATCTAAAGCCCGGGCGGATCTGACTCACATCTCACCGCTCTGATGTTTGAGCTCTTATTGTGAGAGGCAACGGGGTAGTTGCCCTTGCTAAGGTTACCAAAGGCAACCGGAGGAGCAACAAGGTTGACTGAGTGACACAAACACGTTGTGTTGGATGTTCACTGGAAGACTCAGTAGAAAACTAGGACTGAAAACATCGTTTCCATCATTTTCAACCATTATTGCGTAGACGAGTCAACCTGCTATTCACAGCAACCTGAGTTGCTCCTGTACAGCAACGAAATATCAGAGGCCTTAGGGTGGATCCTGTGGGATCCACATTTAGAGCAACACAAAGCGTTCTGTGGTTTGAATCCCATGAGGATCAACACAGACCAGAGCAACTATTTTGTGTTGCTGTCATTTGAGCAACATTCCTGCAGGAGGCGCCGATGGACGGTCCGATTCCAGCAAGTCAGAATGAGGTCAGATACTGAAGTTTTATGAAGAACCTGCTGCATCTCAGATATGTTCAGTTCCTCCAGAGGAAACACAATGCATGCTGGGAAGCTTCTGCTGACCTCTGACCTCTGCTGTTTATTAAACCAGCCGTTCCTGCTGCCGTCAGATCTTTGTTCAGCCTCTATCTCGTCTCTTCATCCGTCCATCCTCAGCGTCTGTTTTTATCTCCTCTTATCTCCACATCGTCACACTGTCAGAACTCGCCGGATCGTCACGTAGGCTGATCGTCCTGGCAACCGGCCAGCAGCAACCCGCCAGCAGCAACCGCAGCAACGCAGCAACTCATGCTGGCGGCTTTGAAGTGTCTTCAAAACAACCCGACAAATGGAGGCGCCGTGCCGCTACGCTGCCGCGCTAATGTAAACTACAGCCGGCCCGGAGGAACCAGAACCAGAACCGGTATGGGTCCCGGTATGTTTCAGAACCGGGCCGGGCCGGCAGCAGCTCCTCCGCTGCGGTTCTGGTTCTGGTTCTGGTTGAGCGCTGAAGAATGAAGTCGGTTTACGTTGACTTTTATCTTTGAAGCGTCAGAACCGGACTGACAGAACAAGTCCGGACCCGACACAGATAATCTGCCAGCCGGGTCGCTGGACCAGAACCTGAGTCACACTGAGCCGGGGTTACAGCTGGGTCACAGAAACCGGGTCAGAACTTGACAGGTCAGAATAAAGTCCTGCCTGGCCGGATGGTTCCCATCAGAACCAGTCTGTGGGTCTCTGTGTTCTGCTGGACCAGGTTCTGGTTCTGGTTCCGGCCCACCTGCTCCTCTCCAGGTGTTGGACCCGTCAGAATGATGGATCTGTTTCCCGGCCGGCGCTGATCCGGAGCAGGAATGTCAGCTATGCCGGGTCACATAATCAGAACCGGAGTGGGAAGTTCTGACACCGGATCAGAACCACCTGAGGACGGCTGGACCTGACAGGATTCTGAGCATGAAGACCAGCGAACTGACCTACAGAACCGCTACTGGGTCAGAACCAGAACCAGAACCAGGACCTGGACCAGAACATTATAATAATTGTATTAAATATTAGTTTTGTGTTTTTTTATATTAGCCGTTGCCATAACAACAGCTAATGATGATCCAAACCAACAAGCATGAGCCTATTGCTGGTTCTGGTTCTGCTCAGCATCAGATGCCGATCCGGTTCGGCCCGGTTCTGGTCGTTCCTGGAGTTAACGAGGCGTCAGAAGCTGAACAGAACCAGAGTCCGGTCCAAACAGTATCCTGGGGGCGGAGCTCACCTGTCCTCACCTGTTGGCTGTAAACACACAGAGCCACTTTCTCCTCTTCCCATCATGCTCTGCGGCGCCACCACAAACACAGCTGCTGTCCGCCATGTTTGGTCCTGAGCTGGAGGACAGAGTTCTGATCCAGACAGCCAGAGCGGTCCGGTTCTGGTCCAGCTCTGGTTTTATTTGGTACAAGTTTTGCTAAAATTAAATTCAGAATAAAACAGAATATTTTATTTTCAGCTTCAGTTTGTAGAGAAGAGGAAGAGGAGGAGGAGGAGGAGGAGGAGGAAGAGGAGGAGGAGGAGGAGGAGGAAGAGGAGGAGGAGGAGGAAGAGGAGGAGGAGGAGGAAGAGGAGGAGGAGAGCAGGTGGCCCGGGGGGTTGGGGGGTGGGGTCCTCTCATCACCTTCATCCTCCTCTTCCTCCTCTAAGCTCACCTGCTACTTTCATTCCATCAAGTCTCGGCCTTCAGCTTCAGAACTTGATTCTGCCTCGTTTGGTCCAGAACCGGGTCTGATACCGAACCCCCCCCGCCCCCCACCTGCTCCCCCTCCGGGTGGAGATGAAAGCGGGGCAATAATGGAGGAGCAGAGAGGAGAACAGCAGCTGCTCCCCGACTTAACATCAAGAAAAATCACTCAGACACTCAGGAACACTCTGCCTCTTCATACTCATCCTCCTCTCATACACACACACACACGTGTTTGTGTGGCTCTTTGTGGGGACTTTCCATTGACTTCCATTAATTTCTATCAGCCTGCCCCTGACCCTGACCCTTGACCCTTGACCCTATCTCTAATCTGAACCAAAACTCAATTCACACCTTCATCCTAAATCTGACCCCTGACCCATAAACACCAACTAGGGCAACTACCAGCAACCTGTCCACAGGGCAACCCGTTAGCCGTTAGCCGTTAGCCATGTTGGACTCAAACAGGAGGAACTTTGGTCAGATCAGAAATAAACTGAAGTTTTTATCTGTCAAAATGTTTTGAATCATGTTTCATGTTTTGCTTCCTGGTCATAAAACACTTTTGTTCTTTCACATTGAAATATATATTTAGTTATAATGTAACAAAATATGGAAAAGTTTAAGGGATATGAATACTTTTGCACAGCTGTAATTTGGACATTTTGGGATTTTCCTGTTTTAATTAAAAACTTTCAGGATTTTTATTGTAATTGTGATTATTTTTAATGTTGAGTTGTTTTAAATGTAATGTTATTTCTGAATCTGTTTTAGGTGTATTTTTGCCTTGTGAGTAGAACATTATTATTGTCATAATTGTTCCAGTAGATAAGCAGAATGTCAGCAGCTCAGGTTATGACTCCATAACAATAATGAAGACATGAAGGCATCAAGTTTCTGCTGATCTGCAGTTTCCATCTGCTGAGAGTTTGCTGCCCCCCAGTGGAGATGTGGAGGAACTGTTGGTCCAGCACAGACGCGCTCGCTTTGTTCTTCTTTTGCTTTTATTTTGATCTCAGTTAACTTACAAACTTCCTTAGTTTTTACTCAAAAACAAACGTAGGAGAGCCATCAATTATATTTAGATAAATACAGAAACTACCAGAACCTCAGCCGGGTTCTGGAGAGCTGGACTGATATTTTACCTGAAAGTTTCCAGTCCGGCCACTGCAGCGTCCTGCAGGACGTTCCTGCTCAAGTCCAGCTCCACCAGTGAGTCCAGAGTCCAGCACCGCAGCTGACCTCTGACCTCAACCCAAAGTGTTCAGGACCAATACTCACAAACAACCTGAGAAATCAGGAAATAAGTGGAAACAAACATCAAACTCAAACTGGGCAGAATTGACAGAATGGTGAAGGTTCATGAAGACCAGTTCATGAAGCTGACCTGGATTCAGGCTGCAGGTCAGCTGCAGCCTGAATCCAGCAGCTGACCTGTCAGAGGGAAGCAGGTGACCCGAGCGCCGCCTCAGGTCGTCTCTCTGACCTGCAGCACAAACCAGGCCTGAAGACGGAGGACATGGAGGAGCTTCAGCCCAGTAACACCAGTCACTTGTCTTCAGTTTCAGGGCCACTTCGCCACAGGTCACACACATTTTGTTGGCTACTTGGAGTAGCCAACAAAATGTTGAAGAGCTGAATGAGTCTGTGGAGCTTTTTGAACTCTGTTGTTTATGAATAATATCTAAAGAAACTGGAGTCAGTGCATCACTGCGCTCGTTTTATTACTGGTTGAGGACATTGTGTTGACCAGTAGCTTTCTGTCTCTCTGTACAGAGGACAGTCTCCCCTCTGTCCTCATGGACTTTGTTCCAGTCTGTTTGTTCCCAGAGTTGGAACAGATCTGGGACAGAGAGGCTAAATGCTGCTGCATCCGTCTGGAACGACAGACAGAAATCTGCTGACAGAGCAGGAAGACGAGTTTTAACTGCCAGCTGCTTTCATTATTTTATGCTTTTAAAGCTGATTTTATTTCTCTGCTTGATTGTAAATGTTGATACTTGTGAACCATGCTGCCATCTTGCAGGTCGATCTGGGCGCCGCCACGGGGCTGAGACCAGCAGGTCCTAAGATCCAAATGATTTATAACTTTATGAAGGAATGGGCGTGCCGTGGTGGCGTAGCGGTCAGCGCGACCCACATTTGGAGGCCTTGAGTCCTCGACGCGGCCGTCGCGGGTTCGACTCCCGGGCCCGACGATATTTGCCACGTGTCTTCTCCCCCTTCCTGTCGGCCTGCTATCAATTAAGGGACACTAAAGCCACAAAAAGCCCCCTGGTGGGGAAAAAAAAAAAAAAAAAACTTTATGAAGGAATTTAAAAATCTACAAATGTGTTCAAATTAATGACCCAACAAAAATAATAACCCCAGAAATGATTACTGTTAGTTAATTTAAAAAAAACAGAATACAGCAAAGAAGCTAGAATAGCATCAACCTGCCAGAGAGCAACAGGTGGAAATCAGCTGAAGTCTAAATGAATTAGGCCTTCGCAGTACAGTGCCGCGAAGGCCAAATGTAATCGCTCCGTTTCTTCTTACTATGCTTCCACCAAATGAATTGGCTTTTTGGGGGTTTTATCATATTCCTGGTTTTCCTCTGAGCAGGAATTCATCTTCACTCCATCAGCCTGACAGGAAGAGCTGGTGGACCAACCAGGAAGTCACCTCTGCCCTCTGCCTGGGTCACATGGCAGAGAACCAGGCGTTCTCTATTTGAACACAGACACCCTGAAGGAACCGTCTGGGTTTCCTGCAGTCCTTCCCCAGTTCTGTCTGGTTCTGATCCTCTCTCCTGTGTTTGGTTCTGGCCTCAAAGACTTCTCTGGAAAACCGAGGCTGATGTTTGAGTTGGTCATGTAGTACCTCCTGGTGCCACTAGAGTCGCTGAAATAAACCAGAACCAGAACCTCCCACTGTGGACCCAATTGAGCTGCATCAGAACCTCATTAACTGGACCCGTTTGTCCCATAAATGAAGAGAAACGTTCCAGAAAGTTCTGCGACAGAAGACAGATTCTGAGCTCCGGCTCGGTCCGCTTCATCCAGAACCTGGAGCACCCAGGTGGTGCTGCTGGTTCCTCTGATCAGGAGGAGAACCAGAACCAGGTCCAGATGTACCTGGTTCTGGTTCTGGAGAAGTGAGAAACACAGAATGAGCTGGAATGTGATACCAGGACAGAGATGACTAGGTCACTACCGGACCTGGTACCACCAAACCGGATGGACGGTGAAACTGAGGCTCTAAGCAGTTGGCTGACAGACAGCAGCAGCTGTGTGTGTGTGTGTGGGGGTGTGTGTGTGTGTGTGTGTGTGTCTCCATTGCCCTGCTCCTGAAATAGAGCTCCTTCTCCTGGTAAACACTCACAGGCGACCCGGTCTCCTGAGCGTCGGCCCTCAGCGATCCTCCCGGTGCCGTTGAGGCGTTTTGGGTCGTCAGGTAGGAAGCTTTCATGAATGTTTGGGTCTTAAAGTGCCAGGAAGAACCTTTGGGTACCAGGCGGGTTTAGGTTCTGATTGAGTTCTTCTGGTTCGTCTCAGAGCTGAAGGCCTGAAGAGCATCAGTCCACCACCAGGGGGAGCCAAACTCTCACTGGCTCCTGTTAGAACCGGTTCTGTTCATGATGACAGGTCCAGTGCTCCACCTGCTGCTGTGATCCACACAGATTATATTAATACCAGTAGTACCAGTTATCAAACACTCAGGTTCTGGTTATTATTTAACTGGTTGTAAGTTTTCTAAGTGTTGAAAGGCGGTTAGCAAAACTACAAGTTATTACAGAAACATGTAAACTAATAATCTGAAAAAAAAAAACTTCCAGAAAGCTGCTGAAATACGGAGTTCCTTTAAATCGAGGCTATAATCCCATTTGTCTTTGATTCATAGCTGTAAAATGATCAGCTGTCATTGTTTCTGTTTGTTTTTTCTTTCACCAGGAAGAAACCTCAGATCAAACAACAAATACTGTTTAGACACAGAGTCTAAAGTAATCTGAAGAACAAACAGGAAAACTGAATTAGATTTTTAATGGAATCAGTTTTATTTAAGAGGAATCCCATAAGAATAAACCCAGGATTATTCTTATTCTCTGTTGATGAAAAATAGTTCTAGTTTGGTGAAAGTCTTTTTCAACAGCGTCATGTCGGCTCCTCTAGACATGAAGACATATTTATCTAAATGCAGTTTGGCTGAAGTGTCTCTATGGACACCATCACAAATCTGAGAAGCCTCAGAATAAACGGTTGCTTTGTGCCGTGTTCCTACCACGCTGACGAAATGAAACAACTGATAAATATTTAACAGCATTGTCTGATACAGGTCTCCTATAATGAAATGTTCAGGGTCACCGGGGTCAACGTAGAGTCTCCCACGATCGTGACCCGATCAGTATTTTACACCAAACGGAGCCGAGGAACATCTGTCCTACACAGAAGAACCAGCTGGAGGCTAGCAGCAAAACGACATCAGCGATGGCGCAGGAGTGAGATCAGCCCGGCTCTAGCTCTAAACATCTGTCTAGAGAGGAAGAGGAGGAGATGGGAGGAAGAGTGTGCAGGGAGGAGGTGGAGGAGGAGAAAAGGCGGAGCCCAGGCAGAGAGGACAGCCTGACGTCTGCCGACAAAATCAGAAGATTCACCAAGCAGTCTGGACACAGCGTCCTGAGCCTGGCCCGCCGTGGACTCAAGGTACAGCAGCACCCCCTGCTGGAGGGAGGCAGGGGCGGAGCTACCTGAGATGAAGGTGGAGCAGATGTTATTGAAATAAAAGTGGTGCATGTTGCTGCTCCGCCAGGACGCTCCGGGGGAGCTGTGGGAGCTGCTGGAGCTGGAGAAGCTGAACCTGTCCCTTAACAACCTGAAGGCGCTGCCTCCTCAGCTGGCCCTGCTGTCCAACCTGCTGGTCCTCAACCTGTGGGGGAACCAGGTGAGCCTCGTCACAGCCCTCCTCCTGCAGCATGCTTCGGTCAGAACCGGACCTGACGCTGTGCCGTCTGCAGCTCAGCAGCCTGCCGGCAGAGATCGGCCAGCTGAGGAGACTCCGGGTTCTGTTTGTCTACGGAAACAGACTGACGGAGGTTCCTGAGGAGCTGGGGACCTGCACACAGCTGGAGGTACGCTTCCCTCGCTGCGCCTCGTCTCAGGTACACAGCTGTGCAGCGCTCCCTCCAGAACTCATCCTCTGATCACCTCTGTCTCCGCTTCAGGTCCTGAGTCTGGCCAACAACCAGCTCTCCTCGCTGCCGACTTCTCTCTCCAACCTGACCAGACTCAGGAAGCTCAACCTCAGCCACAACCTCATGGCTCACCTGCCAGGCTGCATCTACTGCATGAAGGCCCTGGTAGGTGTCCACCAGCCAGAGAGCAGACCAGGCAGCCTGCAGGTGACCCGCTGTCCCCCTGCCCTCCTGCAGGTCTTCCTGGATCTGTCCTGCAACCGTCTGGAGAACGTGGCTGAGAACATCCAGGCTCTGCTGGAGCTCAAGATCCTCATCATGGAGGGAAACCACCTCCACTCTCTGCCCAGAGGCCTCTGTTTCCTCACCAGGTAACTCCACCTGAACGCTTGGTGCCACAGGACATTCAGCTGTGGAGAACTTCTCCACCTGATGGCGCTCTCCTGATTTCCTTCAGGCTGGAGCTGCTCAACCTGGACTTTAACCACATCAGAGACCTTCCTGAGGTGAGCAACCAACCCACACTGATGAGGATGATGGTGGTAATAATGATGAAAATGATGAAGATAAAGGTGATAATAATAATAATAATAATAATAATAATAATAATAATAATAATAATAATGTTGGGAACCGGGTTTTGGATCTTTGTGGGGATTCTCTGCTGCTTGCTGTTTCGCTCTCCATCCACTAGATGGTGCCAAGAGGCTGCACTACCTGGAGGGCGTGGCTGCTGTATGGAGTCAGTGCACCTGTGATCTATCATCTCATCATCTAGGAGTATATGAGGAGTGAGACATTTTGAATATTTAGTCATCCCATTCGGTTTGTCTAATGCCTCAGCGTTTTTTCAGGCTCTTGTTAACGTTTTGAGAGATTTTCTTAATGTGTTTGTATTTATCTATGTCAATGACATTTTGATCTATTCCAAGTCCCTAACTGAACCCAAACAAGATGTCCGCCTCTTTCTGCAACGACTCACGGAAAACAAACTTTGTCAAAGCTGAGAAATGTGAATTCCACCGTTTCTTTCCTGGGCTTCATACTGGAGGGCGAACAGGTAAGACCAACAGAGGAAAAGATCACAGTAGTTTTTGATTGGCCAAAGTCCCGTAAACAACTGCAAAGGTTTCTCGGATTCGCTAACTTATACTGCCGCTTTATACGTAACTACAGTCAAACAGCATTACCATTAACCGCTTTAACTTCAACCAAGACATAATTTGTTTGGACCCCTGAGGCCAATGGTGCTTTCAAACAGCTCAAATCACTTTTTGCCAATACTCCCGTTCTTATTCAACCTGATCCCAGTAAACAATTTATAGTTGAAGTAGATTCATCAGATACCAGAGTAGGAGCTGTACTTTTTCAAGTCTCTGACCTTGAAAATAAGACCCATCCTTGTGCCTTCTTTTTATGCAGATTGACTCCTCCTGAACCCAACTACGACGTGGGGGATCAAGAACTGCTTGCCTTGGAGGAGTGGCAGCATTGGTTGGAGGGTGCAGAACATCCGGTGCTGGTTTGGACAGATCACAAGAACCTCTCCTATCCCCAATCAGCCAAACGACTCAACCCCCGTCAATCCCGCTGGTCTTTGTTCTTCTCTCGCTTCAACCTGTCTATCTCCTATCATCCTGGCTCTAGAAATGTCAAACCCGATGCACTCTCTCGACTTCACTCCTCAGATGACTCGCAAAAGGTTCCAGCTATGATTCTTCCTCCCAGTTGTTTAGTTGCCTCTGTAACCTGGGAGATCGAAGACCTCATCTGTCAAGCCCAACAAACTGAACCACCTCCTAACTCTTTTCCCCTCAATAAGGTTTATGTCCCCACTTCCGTCTGAGCCCATCTCATTCATTCGATCCATTCATCTACATTCTCAGCTTATCAATCGCACCGTCGTTCTTATCAGCCGTAGGTTCTGGTGGCCGTCCCAACACAAAGATGTCTAAGAATACACCATAGCCTGTTCAGTTTGTGCAAGAAACAAGTCCTCTCATCAACTCCCATCTGATCTCCTGCAACCCCTTTCCATCCCTAAGCGCCCTTGGTCACACATCTCCATTGACTTCATTACAGGACTCTTATCTAAAGATATGACCACAATCCTAACCATCATTGACTGTTTTTCTAAAGCTTGCCATCTCGTTCCCCTCAAAACTTCCCACAGCTTTCCAGACTGCATTACTCCTCATCAAACATGTTTTCCGAAACATGTTTTACATGGCATACCTCAAGAAATCCTCTCCGACCGTGGCCCACAATTCACCTCCCAGGTATGGAAACATTTCTGTTCAGCATTGGAAGCTGTCCATTTGACCACCCCCAGTCAAACGGACAAACTAAACGCATGAACCAAGAACTCAAATCCACCCTCAGATGCTTCACCTCCACTAATCCGGCTGATTGGAGTTAGTATCTCCCTTGGCTTGAGTACGCTCACAATTCTCACATTTCTGCTGCTACTGGTTTTTCTCCTTTTGAAGTTTCTCTAGGCTATCAACCACCACTCTTTCCCTCTGACAAAAAAGAAATCTCTGTCACTTCAGTACAACATCACATCCGCCGCTGCAGAAATATCTGGAACAGGACCATCACCACTCTCAATCAAACTACTGACTGTAACAGAACCCCTGCTCCACAGTATTCACCGGGACATAAGGTTTGCTCTCTGCATGTGATATTCCACTCAAGTCCATGTCCACAAAACTTTCACCCAGGTTCATCGGTCCCTATGAAATCAATAGAGTCATCAGTCCTACCACAGTCCGTCTTAGTCTCCCATCGTCTCTCTGTATTCATCCCACATTCCATGTGTCCCAAGTCAAACCAGTCTGAACCAGCACCTTGTGATCTATCATCTCATCGTCTAGGAGTACATGAGGAGCGAGATGAGCCCCTCTGAGTTTACTTTCTAGTTTCCTGACATTACCTCTTGCAATATTCTCCTGTCGATTGTCCTTCAGGTGTTTCCTTATGACACCTTGGATTTATCCACTGTGCAGCCCGAGATCCTGGCCTTTTGGATTTTCCCCTCGTGACAAAGTGGACTGTTACCCACTGGTTGCCCAGAAGAACCACAGACAGTTCCTAGATTTTCAGCTGGCAGTCAGAGCGCTCCTCAGTCTCCTCATCTGAAACTTACCTGTCCGCCCTCCACCGCAGCCTCTACCGTCTACCTTCTACGAACTCTCCGTCTGAACCTCACCCCAGAATCTGGACCACTTCAAAGACCCCTGCAAAGAGTCCATAGCCCCGGAGACCGCAGTACTACCCCCCTGATGGAATCTCATCATCTTCAAGTAAGATCACTCCATTTACCTCTGAGAACTCTTTTGTCCGACACACCTCGAACTCACCATCTTTCCCTCACCATCCTCAGAGTACAGATGACCCCGGCTCCCATCCGCAGGACAAGAACCACACAGCTGCACACTTCAACATTGTTTAAATAAACTTTATTTATCTGATACCTGTTCTCCTGTTTGTGTTTCTGCATGAGGGTTAAAAGACTAGAACCCAACATGAAAAATAATAACAGTGATAATACTACTACTACTAATAATAAATATAAAAATAAGTGATTATCATCTTTATTATCAATAGTGATAATAATAACAATAATAATAATGTTGGCCATGTGTCCAGGAGATGCACCATCTGTCCCGCCTGGAGAAGCTGGCCTGCCATCCTCTGGATAAAGGTCTCCACATCGTCCACAACCCGCTGATGAAGCCTCTGATGGAGGTGATGGAGGGAGGACTGGGGGCGCTCTTCAATTACCTGAGATCAGGTGGTGAATAGGGGGCGGAGCCTCTGAAACCTGAAGGCGGAGTCAGTTCCCTCTTGAGGATGGCAGCAAAGCTTTCTGAAATCATGATGAAGAATTTTGGAAGAACCAGAACTTCAGACCTACTTCGATCTTGCAGGCAGAGTTTTCACCCAGCTGAGGGACAGGTGAAGTGGGTGGAACTTCTTCAGAGGCATTACATTTCATTATGGGATGGAGAGAAGGAAACAGCAGCCATTTTCTTGGGGCTCTGGGCTGTCATTTTACTGTTAATGTTATTGTTACTGTTATTATTACTGTCCATAAAGAGACTCTGAGCTGGAGGCCAGAAAGCATAAAATGAACTCACCATGTAAAGGCTGAGAGCCGTCAACAAGGATGGCTTTAGTTTCCCTGATGGTGAGTTTTTAATCAGTTCTGTAAGTGAGCATTGTTCAACTCCTAAGATCTTATTAATAGTATTTATTACTGTGCTGAATACTAAGATTTCCAAACCAACAGGGGAGCGAAAACGTCAATATATGATCTATAAAATAGGATCATCTTTGACTTATCAACCTGAAACTTTGCAAGCTTTTTTAGACAGAACAATCTTTGCTGGCCCTTTTTTGCAGGTTTTCTGAATGGCAAATAAATTTTAACTTATTATCCAAAATAGTCCCAAGGTATTTGTAGTTTTTTACTGTCTCTGCTGTCTGACCTTTAATTAGTGTTTGAGTTGTGTTATGGAGCTTCTGTCTAAGATCAATGAACATGTCCTTCGTTTTCTGTACATGTAATAAAAGAAAAGCTTTATCACAGGGACACTGGCATGTTCATCATGTAGAAAGCCAACTATCACTGAGTCATCTCCAAATTTTAATATTAATGTATTATTGTTAATGAATTCACATTATTTATACTTTGACAGAAAAGATTAATTAATGAGCATAAAGTCGCACCTTTGTTAATGTCTTCCCGATTTTAAAACTCATTTAATAAAACAAACTTGATTTGAATCGATTGTGCTGCAGTACCTCCGTGTCTGTCCAGCAGGTGGCGGTAGAGACGCAGCTGGAACAGTTTTATTCTCATGGTTAAAGAACAAGTGAAGGCCAGAATAACCAGCTTCTCTTTTGTGTCAGAATTTACTGAGTTATGAATCCAATTTCTTTATTTTATTTCAGTTGTGCTCCTGGTTTATACCCCAAATCAGGTTAAAGGAACCGGAAACATGTTTCTAACATGATCAGGTCCTCATGTAAGAACGTTCTGTCTGGCCACCGGATCCTTCAGGTCAGAGCCGGAGACCCGCGCAGTGACGGACAGAAGCCAGCAGGGGGCAGCAGCCGCTCCGGTTCGGCTTCACAAACACCGAAAAGTTCTACAGAACTCTGATTGATCCGGAACGTCTGACCCGGTATGACGTCATGACACCAGAACCCGGCCGATACCGATGTAACAGATTCTAACACAGCTTTCATCAAACCAGATAAAAACATGAAACAGCCAGAACCAGAACCAGAACCGGGCCGAACCGGAGGAAATGGTTCTGATGAACTTTATGGAGATAATAACATGGGGTTCTAGCAGTTCCAGGTCCAAATGGAACCGCAGCAGAACCTCAAAGTTCCCACAAATATTCAACAAATGATAAAATAAATAAATGTTAAAACTTTCCAACAAAATAATTAAGAACCTGGAGATCGCCCCCCCCCTCTCTCTCTCTCTCTCTCTCAGAGTCTCTCGACCCCGTGACGTCACCAGCTCGTCGGTACTCCCTCTCGGCGTCTCGCGCTCTCCGTCTCTGTCTCGAGCGCAGAAACAAGCCGCAGGATCAAAGAGCCGAACTCACCTGTCTGAACGCTCACCTGGCCGCGCGCCGCAGTTCCTCCGTGTGCGCGTGAGCGCGTGTCGGAGCGCGAGGGAAGTTCAGAACCCCTGAGGAAGAGGAGGAGGAGGAAGAGGAGGAGGAGGAAGAGGAGGAGGCTCGGAGTTCTCCGGAGTTTTCCCAGATCATGGAGCGGACTGGAAGTTTCCCGCTGCCCGCGGTTCTCCTGCTGGTTCTGCTGGGAGTTCGGGGAGCGCGAGCGGACACCTTCCAAGGTAAGAGGACGGTTCGGTTCGGTACCTGGTGGGGAACAGGAAGAGCTCTGAGTGTTGGCATCCAAGTTTCCAGCTGGAAAATCTCCTCCTCTTCCTCCACTCTGCCCGTCGGTTCGGTTCGGTTCGGAGGTTCTGGAAACTCAGCGGCCCTCAAAACATCCTGCAGTCTTTGTTTCACCTTCCAGTTCGGTTCGTGTCTCAGAAGAACCGCCAGGTCGGAACAGAGAGGTTCTGGTTCCGGTTCTGGTCACATTCCCCTCCTCCTCAGCAGAACTTTGGCTTAGAACAAGAACAGGTTCTATTCCTTAAAGCAGAATTCATTGACCATCAATCAGAACCAGAACCAGCTGAGCTGTTGGTCATGTTGTGATCAGTAGAACCAGGTTCTGAACTGAGAGCTATTGATCCATCAGAACCGAGTTCTCAGGTTGAAAATCCTGCGCTCTAACACATGGATCAGAACCGTCTGATGGATCAGAACCGTCTGGTTGAGTTTGGGTCGTCCTGTTCTGCTGCATTGATCTCATTTTATTTCCATAAACCTGCAGCTTTGGTTCTGATTTCCTGATTTTGGAAAATCAGGAAAAAAGTGTGTCGGCCAACACTCTGACCTGGACCGGTACCAGTCTGGTACCGATCTGGTACCGGTCCGGGTCAGATGGGAACGTTTCCATGACGGAGAACAAAGGGGAGGAACTCTGGGAGGTCAGCATTTAATAATAATAATAATAAATGATGATGATGATGATAACGACTCTAACACATCTCAGCCAATCACAACTCTGGATCTGCTGGGGGGAGAAAGAGGGGGGGTCAGATCCCATCAGGCTCTTCTGATGATGATGATGATGATGATTGTGAAGGCTGTACAGTAGTGATGAAGAATCTCGATTCTACTGAAATGGACCAGCAGCTGGACGCCTTGAACCGGTTTTATGTATCTACTGTTGGTCTGAACACACACTGATGACCCGCTGTGTCCAGGTCCAGGACTGTCGCTGATTCAGGACTTTACCTTTTCCTCTGAGTGTGTTTTACAGGCTGTGTGTGTTGCAGTATGAGTTACTGTGTGTGTGTGTGTGTGTGTGTTGCAGTATGAGTTGGGGTGTGTGTGTTGGTGTTGTGTTCAGGTGCAGTCAGCTCTTTGTTCTGTCTCGTCAGGGTTTTAATGAAGCTCACAGATTAACACACTAACCTCAGGTGTGTGTGCGCATGTGTGTGAGGGTCCTCAGTGAGGTAATTATCTCTATTCAGAACTCTTTCAGCTGGAGAACCTTCTGGACCGAACCGGACACACGAGGTATGAGTTACTGTGTTTAACTTCAGAACCACTGAAGGTATGAGTTCTGAAGTTCAGAACCACTTGGTTCCAATCAATGATCCAGTTTTCTTGACCCAACACAGCTGAATGAGTTCAATTCTTTTTTACCAGAACCCAACAGAACTTCTGCTGGCTGTCTCATGGCCTCACTTAGTTGTGGAGGCAGGAGTCCGACCGGGCCTGGGTCGGTCCGATCCTTAGCTAAAAGCACTGCAGCTGTAAAATGTGTAATCTAGCATTTCTTTAGTTTGTTTAGGGTTAGGGTAGAAGATCCGCAACACACATTCAGTAGCGGCTAAAAAGTGTGGCAGACAAATGCACTTTTTGAAGTCTGGCCTCCAACTCTTTGATATAATCCAGAGCTTCATCAAGTGCACCTGTAAACCCACAAGATAAAATAGCATAACATACAGTTAGCAAGAAGTTTTAATTATATAGATGTAACATTACTTCTGTGAAGATCAATACATGTTGTGAGTCGGAGCTTGTATGTTTATAGCCATTGATTTAATCTCTCCACAAAATACATAACTATCACATAATCTCACAATAATGATTTCATTATGTGATCATAATAATAATCACATTATTATAGTAATAGTTATATTTGACTGACATTATCTTACATGGCAATTGTATACAATGTACTATCTTAATTTGGCGTTTACCTGCGGGTGGATGTGCCACAGTCATGGTCTGCAGTAGCATCTTCAGCCTGACCAGCTTTCTGAGACAAACTGCCGTTTCTTAACCCCTCGACAGCAGACTCTCTCATTGCTGGTGCAGTGAAATTATTCCAGACAAAAATGGAAGGAACAGCTCCACTTCTAAGGCGGCTGGTGGTGGATCCGCTAACAAAATCCTCCAGTGTGAAGTGGCGGCTACATACGAAGGGGCTTCCTGTCTTTATGCAAAACTCGGGACCTTCATCTCTTCGGATCGCGTGGATCCACTGCCTCCGTTGGTCCGGGTCCGTCAGGAACATATGATAGGACAGATATGGCTGTTTTCTTGCCCCACATGAACAACCAGGGACTGAACAAAAACAACTGCGCCGAGACTGAGCCATTTTCTTAGTCTTTTAATGCTAACGCTATAGCCACCGGAAGTTGTCAAACCCCACATCCGCTTTAAAACCCAGAAGCATGAAAAAGCTCTATTTTTGGCTCAGAACATAATGAAGCTAACGCGATAAAGCTAATAGCAAACAGGCTAACCGCTAGCTGCTTTAGCAGTGGGATAGTCTTTATTTTATTGTTCCAGATTGGAGGCGCTCGCTGTAAAATACATTATAAATCATTGAACAGAACCTGCAGGAGGAACCAGAACCTCTTCAGGACTGGACCTCAGTGTAACCCATGAAGTCATGGTTCTGATGGTTCTGGTTCTGTGGTTGATCTGCTGCTGAGTAAAACCCAACCGGAGAAGTCCAGGTGTCGGTACCAACTCACGTCGGGCCGGTACCGACCCATCCCGCCGAATGTCAGGACCTGTCCTGGTGGCTCACCTTGGTGGGTCATGTGACCGTTACCGTGACAACAGCGGAGCTCCTGATGCTTCTCAGATTAACCAAATTATTTCTGCAACACGAGATTAAGTCAGCATGTCTTCCTCAGATTAACACACACACACACACACGCCCACAAACACACACACCGACACACACAGCTGCAGAGGGTCTAATCCTGTCCAGAGATGTCAGTGTGTGATTAGTGTTTGGGTCCAAATCCCTGATCACAGTCAGGATTATTGTTGGAGACAATGCTGAGAGTGTGTGTTAGTGTGTTTCTGTGTGTGTTGGGGTGTGTGTGTGTGTCCACACCCCTGCTGCTGTATCGTATTCGACCCGGTTCTGATGTGTGAGTATTCTTGCCGGTCTCTCGGGTCGGCGGCACCGGGTCCGGTTCTGGACCCAGTTACCTGAACTGGACCTCTTCTTCAGAAACCTGGACGAAGGGGTTTGGTTCTGGTCGGGCTCAGGCCGGTTTCTGTCTGTCAGAAGCGGGTCGTGTTCAGAACCTGCCGGGTTTCCTGCGTCCGGAGCGGCAGTGAAGGCAGCGCGGTGCGTTCGCTGCCTGCGGGTCCGTCTGAGCGGGCTTGGTAACCTCTGTGGGCCGAGACGTCTTTGAGTTTCTGGGTCACGGCGAGCCGGGCGGAACCATCGTCTGCAAGTGTGTCAGAGTGTAACCATGGCAACCGGAATCCCTGGGACCGGCCCGGGTTAAGAGAGGCTAACGACTTCCTGGTTCTGATGGACCGGCCCAGTTTCTCTCTCTTAGCTGCAGGTGACCTTCTCAGGTCAAAGGTCAGGAAGGAGAGCAGCAGGACTTCTCTGATTGGTTCCTACAGAGGTTCTGGTGCGGTTCTGTTCGGGTTCTGGACCCACAGCAGGTCTGCTGTCCTCTGGTGGACATGTTGGCTAATGAGACTCTTCTCATCCGGTTCTGGTCCACTCCCACCGAACCGGGAGAA
This sequence comes from Brachyrhaphis terrabensis, assembly GCA_903067065.1. Taxonomy (NCBI): domain Eukaryota; kingdom Metazoa; phylum Chordata; class Actinopteri; order Cyprinodontiformes; family Poeciliidae; genus Brachyrhaphis; species Brachyrhaphis terrabensis. The sequence continues at coordinate 2,375 of CAEGAG010246224.1, read as the reverse complement.
ACGTCCAGCAGAACCTGAACCACATGAGGTTCTGATAGACGTTCTGGTTCTGAGTTGGTTGGTATCTGTTACTTTTCAGGGGAACCTGAAGGTTCTGCTGAAGAACCGGTCCGTTCCATCCTCTTCCTCCTCCTCTTCCTCGCCTGTAGGTGCTGCAGCCAGAGTGAGGAGGAGGAAGAAAGAGGAAGAGGAGGGTCAGATAATCAGTGTGTATGTTACAGGGTAATTATTAGTAATTAGCATATTATTCTAATACCGTCATGCAGACAGCCTCGAGTGCAGCCGGATAACACACACACACACACATGGACACACCCGCGCACACCCCCCTCATCCCCCCCCACACACACACACACACACACAGCCAGAGGCAGCAGGCTGAGTTCTGCATAATTCATGTTTGGCCGCAGGCGAGTTAGCTTGGTGTGCTAACCCTGATGCTGGTTCTGTTCCTGCTGGAGATCACAGTTTACACACACACACACACACACACACACACACACACAGTTCCAGAGCACTTTTTACTTCTCTAACACTGACGGAGCGTTCAGGGTTCAGTTTAGACAGTCCGGTTTGGACCTCGGCCCTTCAGTTTGTCTCCAGCAGAACTCCTTACAGCCGGACCCGACTGGACTTCTCCTGTCCCTGTTTGTGTTGGACAGCTTCTGTCCCTCAGCTGTCATCACGTCTTGTCCAATCAGTTGTCAGGACCCAGGGTGTTAGCTAGCGGCTAACTAGCCACATGACACATTAGCTAAGCCTGGTTCCACCCAGATAATTGGAATGAGAGTGTCAACGGGTCAGGAGCTGACTGAGCAGCTTCCAGCCTTCAGGGTTCTGCTTGTTCCTCAATAACCGACCAGAACCTCTGCAGCGCCGTCTGAACCGATTCTCTGGGGTTCTGCAGGTAGTTAGTTTGGATCAGAACCAGCCGACAGTAAGAAAGCATTGCTGGGTTTCAACCAACCGTACCAAAAGAACCAGGTTCTTATTTTTTTTAATCATTTTGGTTTGGATGTACCGATGATGGATGTTTTGAGTGTCCTAGTCAAAGCGAGGCGGTCTGGGTTTCTCCTTGTGGCGTTTCTGCTGCTGGAGGTTTTGTTGGTTTCGGCTCCATGTTGGATCCAGTTGAGTTCAGCGTTGTTAGCTGCCTCCTGTTTCCTGTTTCCTGTTCCTTCATTTCCTGTCCGCTCTGATCCAAGCTGCGATTGTTTCAGCCTGAGGCGTTTTCCTCCCTCGGTTTCGGCCGGCGCATCGGGACATTGACCCCGTTCTGGGACACACGTCTGTTTCTTACTTCAGGTTTAGATTTCATCTTGAAGATCATAATCTGGATTATTTTAATCCGAACCTTTCTAATCTCTCTTTTATTCTCATCCAGCTGTCCTCTCATTAAAGTCTGCTCTGTTTGGCCCGATGAAGCAGAACCTGTTGACCAGGCCTGGTTCTGCTGGGGCAGGCGGGTCGGTGCCTACAGAACCTGATTCTAGAGGAAAGGTTCTGAAGCCCAGAGTGTCGTTAACATTCAGCTGGTGATCCAACGCTGGCGACCGCAGAACAACTAGACTCTGTGTGTGGGTGTGTGTGTGTGTGTTCTGATGTCAGACCCAAACAAACTGGATCTCCTTCGTTTACAATGATTAAATCAGAGGATCTGATAGATGAGCTGCTGGATCAGTTTGGTTCTGGTTGGTTCTGATTGAAACAGATCAGCTCTTCGGGTCGGACCTCGGACCGGGTCACTGGCTCTGAAGGACTTGAAGTATTAGGGTAGATTTTGGAACTGAAAAAATGACGTGTTTTGGATTAAACGAGATGGTTTCCTGAGGTGGACCGGAACCAGCCGACTGTTAGAACCTGATACCCGACTGAGTTCAGCTTTGCTGAACTATAGAACAGCTGGAGACACTTTAAACCATAAATGGATCAATTTCCTGATGAGAACATGTCATCACAGAGACACATGATGCGGTCCGATACATCCGTAGCTCAGATTACAGCCTGGTACTCTGGTTTTGTACTGATGGATGAAATTTCCATTTTTAATCAAAGGGAAACGTTGTAAAGCGTTTCCTGGTTTCGATGAAGCACCTTTGGAAGGGAGCCACGGTTAACTCAGGCTCATGAAGGGAATGTAGAGGAATCTTGTCCGAGACTTTAGGGGCCCTATACTTTGGGGACTCTGTACTTTGGGGGCTCTGTACTTTTGGGGCCCTGTACTTTGGGGCCCTATACTTTGGGGGCCCTATACTTTGGGGGCCCTGTACTTTGGGGACTCTGTACTTTGAGGCCCTATACTTTGGGGCCCTATACTTTGGGGCTCTGTACTTTGGGGGCCCTATACTTTGGGGGCCGTGTTCTTTGGGGACTCT
>CAEGAG010246170.1:0-11053 GCA_903067065.1 Brachyrhaphis terrabensis | reverse complement strand
ATAGAGATATGGTTCACCTGAATAGAACCAGCAACGTGTCCATTTTCTTCACTACCCTGATTGAGCTTTCAGAGCGGTTCTTTCCATCTCTGCTTCCATCAGCGCCATTGAAGCCGTACGGGAACTTTTACTCCTCGCACTAGAAGCTTTACTCTCTCTACTGTGCGCCGTGCTGTCCGCCTTGCTGACTGGTTTAGCTGCGGGCCCAGATAGCCTGTCAGAGTCTGTGTCGATCGTTTGATGCGCAGTTTGTGAGACGCTGTCATCCGGATCCACGTTACGGTCATGAGATGCCGAGTCAAATGCTGAACATACCTCGCTCTTTTGTGCATCAGGATCGTGATTCATCCAAGTTTTGATTTCATCCAAGAATTATTTAAAACTGACCAGCTTTGGTTCGTACCAATCGCCGTGATCGGTTTCTTTTTCATCATCGCTAAGCAATCTTTGAACTGAAGATTGCAAGTCCATAAACTCCGCTAAATAATTATTAAAAGTTTTCATATGCTCATCTATGGAGGATTTCGATTCTCCAGCATCAATGTCATTTCTTTTTCTTGTCAGCACGATGAGTTTGGCTCTGCGTCTTTTAATTAAATTAAAGTTCTCTTTCCTTCTGAAATCCTTTTTGTTCAATTTTTAAACACAAATTTCGTTTCTCCAATTCCAAAAGAAAATTGTCCAAAACAAACTTCTCACTTTGCAGATCAGCGTCTCTGCTCTTTCCAACAAAGTATTGCATTTACTCAGGAACGGTTTGAGTCTTTTCCAAGTTCATTCTGTGAGATTTCATCCATCCAGGAGCGATTATCCAATCTTCCAAAAAACAGCTCCAAAAAAATGATTTTTTTTAACTTAAATGTCGAGGCCTTCTATTTTCAAAAACCGCACGCACTTCCGATTTGCTTTGTAAAAATATATTTATTTCTTGCAAAAATAGTGACAACATAATTACTAAAGTGTCTTACAACTTAGTCGAAAACGAAAAAGAATCTCAATTTGATGTTTAAAGTTCTAAAAGTGTTCCAAAAAAAGTGGTCAAAAAATAATTTACAAACCTCCCGTCAACACACCAGTCATTTACCAAACAATCGACCTCCACCAAGCACCAGGTGTGTTCTTAATTTCTCAAATTAATGGGAGGGTCCAACAATAGGCAACGTAATCTAAACAATTCCAAATATAAAAAAATACAAATTTTATAAATTAACTTACGGTAAATACATTCTAACTATCCAAAGAAGAAAACTAAATTGGTAGAAATTACAATCCAAAAAAATTTAGCTTAAATGGCCACAACAAACTGTTGGATTATGACACAAAAATGACATGAAATTATGTAACTGTGGCTCTGGTGATTCTAACAAGCTCATATCAAAAGTAAAAATTTGAATTATAGTTCTTGCAATACGATATTTGATATATGTTGCATATTAAGAGCACAGGTTATTTTTTTTAACTACTCATTGTGCATATTTGAGCATAAAAAAAGAAAATGATCTTTTTCTCTGAATCAAAGAGACAGAGAGAACTAGGGTTGACAATAAATCAATTTTATCAATGCATGAATAGTTTTGGAAACATTTTTTGTTTTTGTTTTTTCTGTCACGTTTGGTTCTACTTTTCTGCCCCACATGCAGAACACCACAGGAGAACCAGTATCAGTTAGATAGTTTATTTAGAAAACAGGGTATGATGAACGGTGGGAATTGGGTCCCAGGGGAGCGGCTCTCGGGGTGGACGGCTCACTATGAAAACAGCAGAGAAGTGATGAGTTCAGAGTCGTCGGGAAAAGGAGAAGTGAATGACAAACGGACTGATCTTTCTTTCGGTGATGATGATCTTGGTCCAGGAGGGATAAACTGCTGGGTCGGGTCTTTGGTCACCCTGTGGGCTTTCCTGCGGGCCCGGGATCCAGAACGGAGGCTGCGGTGGAGGGCGGACAGGTAAGTTCCGGCGGCGTGGAGACAGAGGAGCGGTCCGACTGCCAGTCGGGGTTTCCAGAACGCAGCTTGATCCAACTGAAGGAGCGAGGAAGGGACTAGGTCAACCGGTGGGTAACTTCCACGGCATCTCGAGGAGATAAGTTCCAGGAAACCAGGAGGGAGGGGAGATCATCTCATTGAGGAAATTCCGCGTCTTGAAGCAGGCACCTGACGGAGGAGGACAACGAGAGGAGTAACTCAGAAAGTTTCTCAAGGAAACAGTAGTGATGGGTCTTACGACGCTGAAACCTCGGCGCATGCGCCGAGCAAACAAGGCGAAGCCCCGTGTCGGTGCGCGCATCTCTTTAAGGAAAACCACGTGACCGATACAGTTCCTGTGTCGTTTGTTTGCGAACGCGCCAAATTGTATTTATAAACAGAAAATGTATCGACACATTTGTGGGTTTTGTTGGATGGAGATAGTTTGTGTTGTTTGCTTTGCATTGGTGTTTGGCTTGTTATCGAAAACTATGGATCAACCAAGGAAGAGGAAGTTTTCCCCCGTTTGGGATCATTTTGATCTTATCACGGAGAATAAAGTAAATTATTATTCCGTTCTCGTTTCCACTATTGATCGTTCTTCTGTCGGGTTATTCCAATTTCTTTCTGAAGAATATTTTAATTAGTTCACATGGATTACCTCTTTTTTTTTGTTTTGTTTTGGGGGTTTTTTTGCCCCGATTTTTCTTTTACACCAATCTTACAACTTCCTGCAGTGTGTGGTGTGTTGAATATGCCTGACTTTAGATCGGGAATCCCAAACAGTTGCCATGGCAACTGAGAGTCCGGTGGAAATCGGAAGTGATATGTGGTTATGTTTATTCAGTTAAAAATGATAACTATGAAAAAACATAACTCACCTCCAAATCATAGTGCAGCAAATAGAGCGGCTGCTCCCGCCTCTTTTATCAAACGCCTTTTCTTTTTGTTTTGTCTTTTATCGCTTAAAATGAGACAAACTATCACTACTGCTTCTACATCATCATCGTGTTTGATTATTCTAAATTCATGGTATGTTGGGCATTTTACTGGATTTTCTTCTGGAACCGGGATGTTCGTGTGTGGAAACTGTTCTTGTGTGTTGCTCCTGCCGTGTGGCTNTGTGGTCATAGAGGTCTGGAAAATCGGCCAACAATTTTAAAATCGTGCCATGTGAACCAGACCTAAACCTCACAAGCTCTACTCCTCTCATCTCGTCTCTTCACTGCCGCAACGCTCTCTGACTCTGGTCGCTGTGGTAACGTTTACATATCCCTTCAAAATAAGATACAGATGCGCCACAAAAACGAACATTTTACTTTTGTTAAATTTTAACTCACGATAACTAATGGAGCCCTGAGCTCGTTTCTCTGCAACGAGATGGTCCCATCTAAATAAAAGATTCTCCAGACTCAAATAATACATAAAACGGAAATATTTAATTATTTCTTGCGCGGCCTGGGGGTTGGGGTCCACTGGACTAGGTCATCAAATCAGTCTGTCAACTACGTTGCCTGTAGGGATTTTTAAAGTCCAGCAGGTGTCAGTATTCAGTGACGCAGTATCGAAACAGTATCAATACAGTTTTGCTATGGGTCGAAACGATACATGACGCCTCATTTACCCATCACTACTGAGAAGTTCACTCAAATGAGACAATATCTGAAATATTTGATAATAAAATTTCCAAATTTAGATTTTGCAAAGTTATAGTAGTTACACCCTTTTGTTGAAATCTCCCTTTTTCTGCCATCTTGATACATTCTTGCTTATTCAGGCTGATATTTTGATAACCGTTTGGTCAAAACAGAAACTGCTCAAGTATTTGGAGGAAATTTAAGCTTAACAGACACTGTTAGGCTTCATTTTATCATACAACCCATTTCTAAGTCATTAGTGGCACTTTGTATTTCTAGAAATTAAAACTTTTGCCCATTGTTTAGTGAAGTTTGGGGTGGCAGTGGCTCAGAAAGTAGGGTCTATTCTGCAACTGCTGGGTTGTGTTTGAACTATCCGTCTCACTCACTCTGCAACTGTGTCTTTAAGTAAGACACTATGCATGCTGTCAAGCTACATTTTGAAGTATGCAAAAACCTGTTCTGAGACAAAACTAGTGTTGCACAGATGAGAGATATCTTGAGAAAACCTCTACACCATAACTTAGAGCACAGGTGTCAAAATCCAGTCCTGGAGGGCCACTGCCCTGCAACTTTTAGATGTGCCTCTGCTGCACCACACCTGAATAGAATAATTAGGAGAACTTATCTACACAAGGAGGAGGTAATTAAGCCATTTCATTCCAGTGTTTTGTACCTGTAGCACATCTAAAAACTGCAGGACACCGGCCCTTCAGGACTGGAGTTTGACACCTGACTTAGAGGATCTTACTGTATTTGTTTAATCTACTTTATTCAACTTTCTGGTAAAGTAAAAATCTTTACCAGAAAAAAGTTGTCCAAATGATAACTTAAAAAAAAAAAAAAAATTACATTTAGAAATGTGAATTGGCTAAAAACAATACAGGTTACAAAATCTCTGATGATTGCATCACTAAAAGCCACAATTTATATCTGCCTAATGCAGAAATATGGAAAAAGAAAAAAAATGACTAATTCGAGAACTACCAACAAATAGAAGGTAATCTAACATGTTTGTAGTCGCTTCAATAAAGATTGCATTTTATTGTGTTTTAATTTTTAAATGGCATTATCCATCTCTCCATCCTCAAACTGAAAGAGAAAGAGGGAAACCAAACAAAAACTTCAAAAGTTATTAAAAAAAAAAATTCTGAGGATCACACTAGAAGCTACAAAACAAACTTGAACAACTCAGAAGGAGAAAAAAAATGAAAAGAGAACAGTCTTATTTTAGTTACAACTCAAAGTCAGGGTAAAGCATAAATCTGACATAAACATCTTTTCTTAAGTTCTGAGTTTTCTGGTGGTTGTGAAGGTTTCCCTTGGATGGTGACTAAGGAATGCACCGAGCTCGGCCCGTTCTACAACCTGGACAAGGCCACTCCTTGTGCAACTTCTTTCACCCCAGGGAATAAAAACTATGTGCAACAACTGCATCTCTGTCCATCAAGTCTCTTTATGATAAGCTTGACAAAATGTGCAGCATGATTTCTGGGTGCATGTTTTGTTTGCACACGTGGTCTCTGGATTCCATGCTTTATAAGTCCTCTTGTCTGGATCTCCTGAAATACACTTGTCTTCTGATCCAGTAAGTAAGGAAGAACACTCAAAAAAATAAAGAAATCAGTCTTCCAGTAGATTAGCTGAATCCAGTCTGATGGTTAGCTTGTATAGTCTGTCATTTACTCCTTTATTGTCCCAACAATAGCTGAATATGTCTACTGCTGGAAGAGGCGGCACATTTGAAGCTCTGTGGTGAAACGGAAAAGGCCTTTCAATGTCTATACAGCCCAGAGGAAACTAGCAGACCACCTGCTTGTCGCTCCAGACTAACAGGGGACTGCATGGGTACAGTAGAGGACTAAACAGAGGAGGAAGAGTTCAAGAAAAATGGCTTGAAAAATACGTCAGGAAGGGGAAATAAAAGATGACAAAGAGCAAAGGTTTCTCTCCAGTCTCTCCTTTTCAATTGTGTCTCTGTAGAGCTTTCCTCTTCCTCCTCTTAAAGAAACAGCAGCACCTGAAAAATATAAGACAGTTCAGAAAGATTTCCACAGCAGCAGCTGCTTTATGATCACAGGCAACACAACTTCATTGGATTTTGTCTGTCTTGAAGTGAGGGTACAGGATAGATCTACCCTACCCAGATCTACAATCTACTTTGGCATGTCATTTCAAGACATTTCAATTACATTTAAACAACTTTACAATTTCATCTTTAGAAACTTGCAAACAGTAATTTTATAATCAAATCCACTGATTACATTTTTTAAACAGCTAAAGCCTATCCAGAGCTGGAGCAGGACTGGTGCTGCAGGTGGGTCTGGGGTGGTATGGCACAATGCACTGATTAGAGATGCCAATCAGAGCCCAGCAATTCAATGTCAAGTTTTAGGACCACGATTAAATTCAGAAACTGTTTTTGATTCAGAAACCACATTTTTCTATTCAAACGGTCGTCTCTTGAGATTCTGCTTAAATTATGAGGCTGACTAGAGGAAAAAACAGCGTAAACAAATAGAACAATTATTTTTAAAAATTCTATAAGGTTCTGTACTGTATCAAATCCCATCCATTTATATTTAAATAGGTTTGTGCTTAAAATTCTGTCACTTAAATTACCAGTATTTGGTTGCCTTAGCTTCCCTGCTTTTTATTAAATTAAAAAAAATAATTACTCAAAATATAAACAGTGGCCAAGTAGGAGCCGCGAGGACGTACATCTTAAATAGATTTTAAAATAGATTTTTGATTATTTTTAATCAAATCAGAATTGCCAGGAGTAGGATTTGCAATTCTCTATAGAATTGATTTGGGGTTTTTTGCACCTCCACCATTGATGCTGTAATTTATGCAAAATGAGTAAATATTGAGTACATGGACAACCTTCTCAGTAGTCCTATATTTCCTGATTTAAAATCCTTATTAATTAATTAACTTTGGAAATTGAATTAACCCCTTAGCTATCATGACACCCATGTTCTCATGGATTTGTTAATTAACATAGAAGCGTTTAGGAATAATTAACATTGGAAATTAAATTAAGCTTAGCTATCATGACACCCATGTTCTGATGGATCTGTTAATTAACATGGAAGTGTTTAGGGGTTAAAAAAGTAAAAGGAAACAAGCCAATAATAGTTTCTCTACAAAAAGACAATTGTTCAGTAGTTGTCTCTCCACAGGAACACAAAAATGTGATACATCCTATATAAACATATCAACATAAATAATCAATTAGAATCTAAACAAGTCCAAAGGAGAACGACTACAAAGAATGAATGAAAAAAAAGTATGGACTGAACAGTGTGTGTAGATGAATGTGTTCTTACTTTATATCATCAGGGACTTCAACCTCTGCGTTGGCTGTGATTGGTGCATTAGAATGTCCCGCAGTAGGATCGTCTGTATTCAGCTCTCCATTAGTCGAGTTCATCACCTGGAGGACAGAATAGTTGGAAAATCTGGATGAGCACACCATCTCATCCCTCTTATACTCAGTGGCAACAAAGCAACATGGTCAGTGCAAAATAAAAAAGCAATTCTACCCATCATGAACTGTGTAACTGGACAATAGGGCATGCAAGAAGCAGCAACTAAACAACATGATCAACAGTGTTTCCATGGAAATCACTACGTGATGTCAGACATCAATGAAGAGTAGATTTCAGGTGACGTTGAACAAACAATCCTCCAACAGTTACAGACTGATCTGTAACTGTTTTTACTAATACGAGGCACGCAGAGAAAGTGCTGTTCTAGCAGAAACATCCTATCATTATAACTCAAATACTACATCTCTATCTAACAACTGAAATACTTCACCAACACAAGCATGAAGTTCTTCAGTTTGTTCAGCAAGAAAGGCTGAAACATTCAATGACTTAATATTGACACTCAAGAAAAAGTGCTTTATGGATTCAAACAAATTATCCTTTTTGATCTTAACGGACTCAATGATTCTTAAAGTGAACACATTCTCCTTGCTAAAATGCCAGATTTTAAAATCCTTTCTAAATTTCTTCTGCATACAATGTAGCAATACCCCTGTGCAAGTGGAGTGAAAAATAAATCTGATATCTGGAATCTGAAGCGACTAGATGAGCTCTTGCTGCCATTAATGTCTTACTTTTCTCTAACATAGAAAGTACTCCTGGTTCAGTTTCTTTTTTGTATATCTGCTCTGTCTTCTCCAACACCCAGTCAGTCATGGCAGATGGCTGCTCATAGTGAGCCCAGTTCTGCTTCTGCTGGAGATTTCTTCCTGTAAAGGGGGTATTTTCCTATTCACTGTCGTCATATGCATGCTCAGTATCAGGGATTGCTGTAAAGTCAACGACACAACACAAGTGACTGTCTATCTCTGCATGCTTATCCAGGAGGAGTCACTGCTGAAACTAGATAAAGTGTTAGTTTAGAGATGTTCATGACATGAGTGCTTTTTATTTTGTATGTTTTACTTGGAGTTTATGAAGTCATGTGTTTGATGGCCAGTGGTGACCAATCTGGGCAGGGTTCTATAAATGAACAAAGTAGAAGTTTTATGTGCATCACATGCAACAGATGTGTTTTATCCTTATACTACATTAAGGTATATTTTTGTGTTTGAACTACTAAAATAGGCAACTATAAGCATTTCTAGAGGGGACCTCAAGCCTTTGAGGATTTTACCCTTTTGGGGGCAGCTATGGTCCCTGACCCCAATACTGTAGGTCCACTGCATTTTCTACAGAGGCATGTCAACAATTAATTGAGGCTGTTACTTTAAAATGGCCACTTTCTGCTGCGAGAAAGTAGAGAAAGGAAGACTAAATGTATTATGGTAAATTTGATCTGTATACAGCTCCAATCTCTGTTACAGAATTAGATTTGAAAATTCAGTTCAAATTCAAAAATACTTTATCAATCTCAAAGGGAAATTAAACGTTGCAATTCTAATTATCCAAGGTTCTGCAAAGAGTTGTTGTAGATGCTGATGGATGTCCTGTAGCAGTCTGTATGACAGCGAATCTGAAGAACCCTCTGACTGAAGACTCTCTTCTTTGCATCATCATGCAAAGAGCGTTGTTGACCTAAAAACGCTCAACAACGCTCAGGTTGTTGAGTGTTTTTAGATCCCTGGTTCTGATGCTGCTGCCCCAGCATATGATTATTGTTCAGTCTGATGTAACAGATAAACACTGACCCCACAACCACCACTTCTTTCACAATGGAAATAGGGTTTGATCTAACCCTGTTCCTCCTGAAATCTACAATCATCTCCTTTGAAGATGAGATGATCGTTCCTTCCATGACACAAAGCATTCCACCAGATCTCTGTACTCTGCCTTTTGTCCATCTCTGATTCACCCGACAACTGCAGAGTCATCAGAGTATTTCTGCAGATGATAGAAGTCGGACTTGTGCAGGAGTGAAAAGGAATGATGACAGTACAGTGCCCTGTGGTGCTCCTGTGCTGCTGACCACCTGTTCAGACACACAGTCTTTCAATCTCACAAACTGTTGTGTCTCATAAAATGTTGGAAGTCTTCTGGAAATGTTAGTTAAGAGAAGGATTTAGATTGTTACACAGAGACTGACACTAACAGCACTAACCACGAAAACAGAACTGTCATTATTTAGATTTTATTATTATATTAAAACCTCGTTATATAGCAACTGATTTCTAACTCACTACAAATAATTAATGATGATGTTAAAAAGTGTCAAATCAAACTTTGAATGCTGGTAATTTGTGCGGAGAAATCAGGTTAGAGCATTCCAAATGCTGGACATCAAAAATTGGCCATAGATCTCTAATTGATGCATCATCAGTTCTGCTTCATACCAACACATTTCACCGTTATGTTGCTGACATAACAGCAACATATATATATATATATATATAAAGTTCTGAATTTCTGTAGAAACATCCCCATCTGTAGAGATAATTTATTATGCAAAGACACTTCCTCACAGTCAGCCTGGCTCCAGACATAAGAGGATCATGCAGACAGACAGAAAGCCAGCAGAGCTAACCCTTCCTCTCAGTACCTGGACAGACCCGCCCAGCCTATCAGCAGTGAGGTGGGAGCCCAGCAGCTCTTGGTTGGTGACTGGAGTGGGTTGAGATTCACTGCCTTTCCCCTCTGGAGACTAGAGGAGACAGGAGGGCGATCCCAGGAAAACAGAAACGTACATGGAGGAGACACAAGAAAGAGGACGATGTAGATGAGATAGAAAAAGAGAAAATGACCGGAAGACAGAGGAGGGTTGAATAAAAGTGAAGCAAAAGAGTCGAAAGCACGAGGCGATGAAACAAAGGTGAGAAAAGAGAAAAAATTGGAAAAAGAAAAAAAACTGAGTTCAGAGTCAGTATTTGGTGAAAGAGAGACAAGAGGAATTCAGTATAGTATGTTTGAACTGAGAAGTGTTCATGTGTGAAGCTTCATGCAGACACACTGGAGGTTCTACAGGTTAGTGAACTCCCAACCTGTGCTGTGTCGACTCAGTCAGGAATAATGGCAAGGAAAGTAAAATGGGGATGGAATGACTGAACGCTCCAGGCTTTGGGTTTATCTGAGACCCAGTTCTTCCTTCACCTTCTCACGTCCAGTACCACTGTTTCTTCTGAACCGGTCCCAACACCTGCACCCTCACAGAAACACAATGACTGATGGAGATGGGAGAAACTTTATGGTCCCAGGTTTGAACAACAACAGACTATCCAACTGTCAGGCATCTGGATGAAAAAACGGATGCAGGCCATCCAGCAACATTCAACAATCCTGCCTACTCAATGCAGATCCAGACACCTCCCAGTATAAGGAACTGTAATACACTTCTGCGGCAACAGGACAGTAAACCCTCCAGATGCATTTACTACAATGGCACTGCAAACACGTGGAATGTGAACTCCAAAACACATAAACACAAAAATCAAATCCAACAGAAAAATGCTGCAAACAAAAAAAATGCTGCAATAACCAAAGATGGAAGCAAAAGGGAAAGTGCAGAAAATAGTAAAAACAGCAACTATGAAAATCTAACTCCACACAACAGAAAGGCTCCAGACCACTAGGGGGAGTCAACAAACAAATCATATGGGACCAGGACCTCACTCTCAGTAAAGACAGGATGTACAGAAGAAAGTTGGAGGAAGAAAGAAAAGATCAGCTATATTTCATGTCTTATTCAAACATGCAACCTTTCATAATATTATAGAACAGCAGCATACTTGCATACCGGTAGTTAATATTACCTACTCCACTTTACTCCTAGTGGTCTGGACCGCTTCTGTTTTGTGAAGCAAGTTTTCAGCATTTCATGTGTGCTGTTATTTTTACTATTTTGCTTCTAGTTCCTGTAGTGGCAGAATTTTTTGTTGCAGTTATTATTTTTTTGAACATTCTTTATTTAAGAATATTATGAATCCAACATAAATGCATATGTATATTTATACATGCACTTTCA
>CAEGAG010246152.1:0-27766 GCA_903067065.1 Brachyrhaphis terrabensis | reverse complement strand
TATATATATATATATACACGTATATATATATATATATATAATTGTATATTATATATTATAATACATTATATATTATAATATATTATATATTGACAATATATTGTTGTCAAAGAGCATAAATTTTAATACAAGTGAAATGTTTGAAATGTACCGAGGAAAGATAAACATCATGACTACCTGCCTTAAAGTGACTTTATTCCCTTTTTTAATTCAAACAGCCCTGTGTTGAGGCATAGATGTCACTAAAACACTGAAGGCCTGCTATTGTAATTGGTACCAAGATGTGAGCAGTGAATTCTTTATGTGTTGTCAGATTTTAAGGGTTACCTCGCTGGGTCAGACTACCTTGTTCATCCCGGAAATGTCTGGCTTAAGTCTGGTTTAAATTTAAAGGTCAAGTCAACAACTCAAACTCCTTGTTGTGCTCCTCAAACTATTCTCCATCTATTTTTGAATTGCACCAGAGTGCATTAGCTTGCTGAAAGAGGCGAAAGCTGTAAGAGAACACCACTGCAGTGAAAGGGTGAACATGGTCTGCAGTAATGAATAGATATGTACGTATTGGAGATACATACATATGGTCCATAACATTGCATTTGCTTTGCAAGTTTGTCATCTTATCACAGTACACCCTGGTGTATTTATTAGCAAAGCAATGCACACAAAACGTGGCATATAAGGGATACAAAATAAAAACGTGCCCTATCACTCAAATGTACCTTCTTCCATTGCTCTGCAGCCCATTTCTGGTGCCCATATATTCTTTGTTGGAACTATTGGGGACCGTTATGGGTATTCTGACTGGCTATGCAGCCTCATATGCAATAACACTGCAAAACCTTGTGGAGTCTAACACATTTATGTTGGAAACATTATTAACTTCTTCAGCAATGTGAGCTATACAAGCTCATTTGCTGGATCGTACTGCAAGGGCAAGCCTTTGTTCCCCATGTCCAGCAATAAGCCTTTGCCGCCCATAACCCGCTCGCCCAGGGGGAAATGTTATGACAATTCTAAGGGCCCCTGACTGACAGGGGGCCCTCTGTAATATATATATATTTTTTTCCATAGGAGAAAAAAAAAAAAAATTGGGGCTCTGTTAATTACAAAATTAATCATATTGTGTTTTCTAAAAATAGTTTTTAGCAATAAAAAAAAAAGACGAGTGTCAATTTGTAATCCAGTTTTTCTCCAAGAGAGGTGGGTAGACTGTGTGAGATTATCAACCATTTAGCATAATTAGCTCAGCTTCACACTACTGTTTGCCTCCATTTCACTAGCATTATGAATGAAGGGGGAAAAAAATACCAATATATTAATATATTTAACATGTACCTGTACCTTTTACCACTTAACAGATGAGTCAGTCAGCAGCAGCTCTAACCCACGTCCCTGCTGACCTGTCCTCTCCTAAGTGAAATTAAAGCTGCAGTATGTAACTTTTATAAAAAATATATTTTTACATATTTGTTACAATTGTCTTTATGTTGTGACAGTATAGTATAGCAATAATCTGTGAAAAATTTATTTTATCTGCTTTCTTCCAGTACTATCTAGAAACAACCAATCAGAGGCAAGAGAGTTTTAGTGCTGTCAATCACAATCTCATGTGGCTGCTCCCTCCCTCCCCTTCTCTGTGCTATGCTGTAGCTAGCAATAATGATAAGTTGTTTCTCCACCATTAGCACATTTAGTAGTTAGTGAATGAGGTTGATTGACAGCAATAAGACCCACCTCCTGGTTCTGATTGGTTGTTTTTGGTCAGAACGTTGTATTACTTTAACCAGTAATAGTAATTCATGGTGCCAGCTTTAACAAATATGGAGAAAACATATTTTTTTAATTAAAGTTATGTACTGCAGCTTGAATAAAATGCAACTACTTAGCATTTTTTAAGAAGTCTGGATTTCTTCATCTATATTTTGCATGTTCCCTATGACTGTTGCTCGTGGGGAGAGACATTTCAGTAATCTAAAACTAAGAAAAAATTTAACCGTAAAAATCCTTACACTTGCCCATTTTTTATGCTTCTAGCACATCTACCTTGAAGACAAAGTAATCACTTGCATAAGATGAATAGACAGTCATATGTATTTATTCAATCTCTCAGTGGTCATAAAGCTATGCCTAATAATTCCAGACTCAGCTTAAACTGGGGGTTGGAAACTCTAACATTAACTTTTTTGGCAATAAAGCAATCTTGCACTTTTTCAGAGATATAGTAGATGTCATGGTGGTGCTGGCCCTGGTCCCCATCCCCCAAACACATGCCTCCTCTCCTCTGAGAGAATTTCAGTCATGGACTGTTGATTACATTTAGCCCAACCCTGCTGCAATTATTTCCAAGAGTCTTTATGAAAAATGGCAAAGATCTAGGGATTATGGAATTATGCCTGAGCAAGGCAAACCATGTGCTTATATACAAGAAGTGGAAAAAAATAAAATTATGACAGACTATTTATGGTTGTATCGGTGTTTATCGCTGTGATAAAATCCTGGTAATCTGAGCTTTATGGATAAGATGGAGGAAGAGGGAGAGAAAATCATTAAAATACTCCAAGATAAAGGAAATATCTAAGTGAGAAAGAAAAACAAAACTCCCGAAATGTAGAAAGAGACAGGAAAGCAAAACACCAAGATTATTAAGCTATATATGATTGAGTGATTTACAAAAAAAGAGTAAAGGGACCTCTAATAGCTGCTGCTGAGGGCCACTTAGCGTATCAAGGCTGATGCGTGCTCAGCCTGCCAGCTGAATTAAAATGAAGCAAAGCGTCTGGAATGGACAAACAAACCAGGGTCTGAGAGAAGCAAAGGAAAAAGAGAAGAGGGAGACTGAAGGGAGTGCATGTATCTTATCACAAGCATACAAACTATGTTGGTTTTACCAAAGAGAAAGCTGGATTCACTCTGGGCATGGTTTGAATAAAATGAGGCCTTGTTTTTTCAGGTCTGCTAAAACACAGCAAGTAACACTCTACAGACCAATGTTCTCAGTTTGTTAACACAGCTAAAGTATGCGTTAAGCATAGTACAAAGGTTCACACAGAGACGATGAAGAGTATTTAAAGACAAACAGTAGTACATTTAACAAGTAAACATCTTTCCCAGGCTGAAGGCAGTCATCTGAATACACATTTTTGGAAAGTGACTTAGAGACTGATGGATTAGAGCTCATGTCACTTCAGGCTAAATAGAAGCCACTAGCTCCTGAAGCCACATTTCAAAACAGTAAATAGAAAGGTTATCTGTACATTTTGCAATTGTAAGCTTATCTTGAATAGCTTTTTAATATGTGCTTTCCCAAAGCTAAAAATGCCAACTCTCACACCAACTTCTTAGTGGGTAGGCAATTATATTATAATAAGAAAAGGATTTATGGTAAGAACCATTTTATCGAGGTCTGCTTTGTTTACACAACGATTTCTGGCACTTTGTGTATGTGCAGCCAAGTGCAACACTTTCAATGCCTCACAGGGAAGATTGCCTGAAACACTGTGCCACCTTCCCATATTCAGTGGTTGCAATGTCTCCTTCCTCCCTATAAAAAATGTGAGCTTTATTCAGCATTCAATAGAAGTATTTGGAACAAGCATCTCACCTGCTTTAGAGATTTTATCTCAAAAGCATCTTGCATATTGGACCACTTATTAGAAGAATGAATGGGGAATGAGCAACAAACTTGCTAAAATTGCATACTCTCACTGGACTCTTTAATAGGTAGATTTGTTTTTAATCCAAATATTTTTTTTTTTCATGAAGCACATAAAAAAAAAAAAAAAAAACACACACACACAACCAAAAAAAAGTGCTAAAAAAAGAATCTAAGCATACTTATTTATTTCTTACAATGGGTATATTTAATAGAACAAATACATGTAAAATAAATAATTTCAGTCAATAACACTGACTAAGCTAACCATAGCTTCAATTTGATTTGACAATTTTTTGCCTTCAACTGTAAATTGATATAGTAAGGCTACTGTATCGGATTGAGCCGGAAGTGACATAATACAGCCACGAAGATTAACAAAAAAAGCTTTCTGCATGTCCCTTTTCCCAACACCACCCACTTCAATAGCTGTTCTACTTACTTGAGGCTGCAACCAAACAGGCAAAAATAAGCATAGTAATTATTAAAATGCCTAGAGAGGAAGAGGAGTGGTACCATTGAAGGGTTGAAGGGCAATGTCTGTGTATGCGTGCGTAGGTGTGCGTGTGTTGGTGCGTGAGAATATGCTTGTGGCGGGGTGGGAGGGATGAGCATATTCAATCCCCTGCTGATTTTGTAAGTTTACTTACATGTGAACAACAGTAAAAAACTTTAATTTTATTGTAATTTATAATGCTGAGCAATAAAGTACTGCAATTCCAGAAAAAATACATCATTATAAACTTTAATGTGACCTTTGACTTGAATTATTTAAAGATTTTCCAGTTTTAAAATATTCCAAGTTGAAACATTCCTTTTCTAGTGTTTTTTGATAAAATGACAGTGATATAGTGGTATTACAGCCTACAAAACTGAAGGCCAATTAGTAGGTTGTCGCTGTTAAACCGATCCAACCCAACCCGCCAAAAGAAGAACTTCAGAGTCTGCAAAGTAATAGATGTCAGGTGAAGCAATGGTGAAAACAGTTTCCAATACTGTATTAAATTATGGAAAAATTATGTGCACCCATGGTTAAATAGTTTGTTGAAGCACTATTTTGAGCAACCTAAAGTAGTCATTTTTTTGTGTAAGATCACCATTGTCTCATATTGATGTAGCGGAAATCTGACTGACGTTAGAGATTTAGAAATAGTTGCTTAGTCGTGGAGTTTTAGAATGTGATTAATCTTTTAAAAAAGCTTGATCTCTGTCCTAATTCCAACTTATTTCCAAGTAAAACTGTTAGTCAAATGCACTTCCATTCAACTGTAATTTGGTATACAGTCAAGTGTATGGTCCTCTCAATGTAAATTTGCAGAGTTTTAGTGACTAAAAAAATGAGTCTAAATCATCACTCTTCCATCACCATGTGTAACACTCGCTATATGATGTTGGTACAGGGGGTACTGGGAGAGTACTACAGTATGGAGTAGTGTTTACCAATACCCCCTACTTTGTGGGGTAGTGGTAGAGCAGGCACTTCATAAACAGAGGCTATAGACCTTGATGTAGTCATCCAGGGTTCGATTACCGATCCTGAGACCTTTGTTGTATGTGTTCACAATTCTCTCTCTGACAATAGTCAGGTAAAAGTCAATTTGTTGTGAAAATAGAACTGTAGAAAATGTCTCTACTTTAGGCAAAAGTCTTTAGTATCTCACATCTGTCCAGAAGACATTGTTCCTGAAGACTAGTAGTTCACTCAGGCAAAACTTTACAAACTTTTCCAAGACATCTTTTAGAAATGATTTTTCCAAGATTCAATTTCAAACAAGCCAAACTTGTTTAATTTGTATTAGTTTTTCTGCCATGAACAGATATTTTACATCCAAAATAAAGCTGAGTCTGAAATTATGCTTTTAATTCAACAGCATTTCTCTCAGCAATGCACAGTCTCACCTTTGAGTGAATTTGCTTGAACATCCACTGCTAGAGAGATGGACAATAGTCTGAAGAGTTTTCCTTTTTTTCTTGAGCATTCTCACTGTATAAAGATAAACTTTAATTAACTTAGAATTACATTATAACCCTCCCCAGATTAGTAGGAATGAAGCAGTTGCTGATGTCTTCTCACCTTGAGATTTTGGTACTTTCATACTTTTCACAAAGACCATTTGATCAGCAGGACCAGCATGCTTCTACCATGGAAGCAGCGAGGATCTACTTTTTTTTTTTTTTCCATGAAAGTGACTTCACTTGTTGTTATGCAATATTGCTAACTATATCACTATGAAGAACTTGTTCAAATCCACGTCAAGTTTGAAATTCTTTTATCATGTCCGTTTAGGCCATGTAAATAAATTGATATAGAGTGACAGATTTTACAAAGCCTTTTGAGACCGCCTGAGCTGCCAATCAATTCCCTCTTTACTTGCTTTCCTCTTCATTTTGTTCTTCCTCTGAGAGGAGCAGAGTCTCTCTGACATCAAAAGCCTGTTTTAAACATCATGTTGCCCTCTGAATCAAAGTAAAAACTTTATGTGAAGGCCGCACGTCAATGCAGTGACATAGATCTGCAGTGACAGACAGTCAGTGACAGAAACTGAACATGGCAGACAGTATGATCAAATGCCATCATATCTGTGAAATGCTTTTCAACAAATTACAATGAAAATCCATAATGAACCTTTGACACGTAATTAAAAAAAACAGTACAAAACCCTTCAGTGTAGTCCCATTCATACACTCCATACTGGTGTTTAAGCTGTTTTAAGGAGACTTCCTAAATGCTTGTCCAACGAGATATTATTGCGAGTCAGATAAAACAAAAAACTTGAACCCTACATTTCAAATATATTCAAAGTGACTCAAAGTGACATTTGATTAAGTGACCATAACTCTTAAATAAATAAGTACTTCACTTTTTTAAAAAGTCGATACAATTTTATTACGGGTGTCAATATTAATGCATGCTATTAATCTGAAAATTTTTATGTGTTAATATTACATAACACAACTAAATAGTACTGCCTAAAAGCTTCTCTCCCACGAATAGTTGCCTAGTTCACATGAAGATGAGAGTTTCCAACGACAGTAAGAAAAATGGAAAATTCTTCAATTTTCTTATTAATTGTGATTAATCACTGAGAGTGATTGAGAGTGTGATTAGTCTGATCAAATTTTTTAAATGATTGACAGCACTAATTTTTATAAAACTGATTAAATATTTGTTTATTTCAGTACTATTGTATTCTTGATAGAGGTATGTAAATTAGATAAGTCATATAACATTAATATAATCACAATATTTATTTTGAGGTTTGCAAGCAAATACAACACATTTTTTGACCCCACCTTAAAAATAAATAAAGTTTTAGTCGAAAAATTCATTGACATCCAGAAGGCTTTGAACTTGAGTCACCTTTGTCATGCGATTTTTGATGTGGCCACAGTTTGAGTGAATTCTGACCTAAAGGGTCACCATACTGTGGAAATGTTTTGCATCAATAATTTCACTGCAGTACTGACAATTTTTCATGTACAGAACTGGTCTGCACATTATTTTGTAAGAGACATCTCACAACCTATTTGTGATCTATATAAATTATAAAGTTCAGAATTTTGGTTTGTTATTGTTGAAAAATGTCATTCCCTGGTCCTGAGGTATGCTAAGACAACGTCTTCATTACTAAATATTATATTAAAAATACCTCATGCATTCTTTCTTGCTTAGCTGGCAGTGTTTTGTGTGAATGATGACACCAAACTAAACTCGACATGAAGTAGTTCCTGTGTAAAAATTTATTATTTTGCTTTGATTCATAATGTTATGGTATGTTTATTCTTCAGAATTTTTGGGTAATTACAATACTTTCATTTAACTAATTAAATAAATTCAACTCCCTCACACAAAGATTGTGTTATGCTTTAAGACCTGTGCTGATTTAAAAACATTAAAGAAGCAGCAATTTAATTTGTGTAAATATATGATGGGAAAAATAATTTTAAACATCACGAGGAAGCGCTACTTATAGAGCCTGACATTAGAGAGTAGCATCTGGAACAAGAAATCTGATGAGATTTTAACAAATAAAATATATCTCATTCATCTTATTAAATTTTGCAAATGCATTGGAGCTCATCAGTCTAATCTATGTCTTTGCCTTGAAGGAAGAAAAAGCATGAGAGACTTGGGAATGTTTTTGATTATTAATTGGCATTAAAATTCCTTCCATGCCTCCTTTAACTTTTAATGAGGTTAAAGTCCACTCTTACTTCCAGCAGACCACCAAGGTTCAGTTTCTAATGGACTGAATGTATATTTAGGCAGCAGTATGAGCTGGTAAAAATAAAAAGTTAAACTGATGTTAATAAGGCATAGCGAGCTATTTTTCCTAATCAGTGTCCTAATCTTGGTTTTGATGCAGACATAGGCATACTGTAAGCAGTGTAAAGTTGTTTTGAATAAATTAGAAAACGTATGAAAAGCTCATGTATTTCAGTAGTTGAAGTCACAAGTAAATCACATTTTATAGATTAATTACACAGACTGATGTTTTAAAGCCTTTATTTCTGCTAATGATGATGATCTTACTTACAGCTAATAAAAACAAGACATTCAATATAAAAATATTAAATCAGACCAAGAAAAAGAAAAACATTCTTAATGCAGAAATATGGGTCTAATGTTGAAAACCTGTTTAGAAGTTATTACTTTCAAAAGGTACACTTAATCTGACAAACAAGCCTCATTAGAAATCACAAGCAGATGGGGGTTATATTTTACATCATGGTTTGAGTTGACATGATCTGTGTGTCTGCTCTCTCATATCAATGTGTTTCATTGATATGAGACACATATATACACAAATGCAATCCCAAGCAATATCTGTAAAAAGTAAATTATGTATCCCTAGTGTGGCAACCTATTACAAACTACTTTGACAGAAATAATTACAAAAGGATAATATTTTGGTATTTTTTCTAAACTTTTAAGTGTACCCAAACATAGTGAATAAATGATATCCCAGGTTGTGTCATATTTGCTTTAAGTCAGTAGTTTCATTCACTGTGTCAGCAAGTGGTATTACACAGCAATCAATTAACAGGAAGTACCTTTGATGCCTGTTCCATACTTCATTTTAACATGTCCCTCCTTACGATCCACATTAGGGCCCCACAAATGTGACAGTATGAATCTCGTCCTTCAAAAAAGAACTCCCACTTGCCCTCTTCCTGGAGCGGTGAAATATTGAGTGTGACACGGGAGTAATTGCATGGGAAGTAATCAATTAGACACACAATTGAAGGAGACCTGAGGTCTGTGGGCTGCCAGGCAAGAAGCTCAACTGAATTCTGGTGACATGCACCAAACCAATCTGGCCTGCCTCCTTTGGCACAATTGCTCATTCATTTTCTAATAGCGAGTGGATGAATAAAAGATATAGGTTTCAAAGAAAGGGAATAATTTTATGTACCCTCATTAAGCAGTCCCTGTACTGGGGAAAACACACCAACTTAAATCATCACTTTCACCTTACACCCTAAACAGTCCTTTCTATGGTTTCCTTTTGTACTGCTGTCATCCAGCCGCAAACTAGAAAAGCTCAGCATATGACACCAAAATTGCAAAAGCACTTGCAGGATCTAGAAAGTCTCAATCTTTGTAAGTTTTGTAAACAGTGACGAGCCATGCAAACATGACATTGTTTGCTTTTTTGCTAAAGCCATCAATGAGACAAATTAAGACGTCTATCTGAAATATGGTGGAGAGAGAACAAGGGATAAAGAGGTGGAAGACAGACAAAAAATGGAAGAGATAAAGAGAGAGCAGATGGGCCATGAAGAAGTGGATAACGCCTTGGCGTAAAACACAGGCTTGTGTACATGCATGCAATGAGAGAAGATCATTCAGCAGATGGGGCTTAGATTGGATGCTTCATTTTAGACAGGCGCAGTGCAGACATGGTGTGGTTCGAAGAAAAAAAAAGAATCAACAACACAAAACAAATGTGGAAAAAATAGACACAGGGTGCAATGGGGAAATGGAGGGGAGGCTTTAGCAGTAAAATGTGTTAAATCAGAAAACTCATCTGTGTTGTGGTCCTTATTGTGGCTGTTAATATTTTGCCAGAGAAACAGGCTGTAATTACAAAGTGAGAGAACAAAAGCTTTCCGAGGTTCATGTAAATCCAGAGAGAAGAACTAGAAATGTCTGCCTGAGCATGAAAGACAACATTGTGTATCAGCATGCATCAAAATAAAGATTAGGAACTTCTGCAAATGTCAGCAGGCAGCACAATATAACCTTTATCTTGCTTGGATGCTCAGGCAAAAATGGGGTATAAGAAGAAAGTACTTTTGAACAGAGCATTCTTGTCTATATTTGTGACATTAGAATAAGGCTTCAGTAAATTTTATTGCACTGTTATGTAATAAACAATGACAATGTAGTGCATGCGTAGTAGAACTGAAATTCAGCGTGGATTTATTTATTTTTTACAAACAAAAGTCTGAAAATTGTGGCCTGCATGTTTAATTAGCCCTTTTATTCCATTACCTGAAAATAAAATATATCGCTAAAAAATTGCCTTCAACAGTCATTTAATAAATATTACCTGCCAGGGTATAATTACATCTCAGTATGAATAAAGATGTTTACTGAAAAAAAAAAATAACATTGTTTACTAATGTTAGATAACATCCTGCAAATGGCACAATTAAATAAAAAAACAAAACAATAGCAGCGCTTTTTAGAACTAGACTGATTACTAAAAAGATAATTCAGCCAATTAAATTCAGTAAAAAGTTAAAGGACAATCCCCTGGAACACAGGACTTTAAGATACCTGGTTTAGTTAAAGCACATCCTTATTTCTTTTTCATAATTTGTCAAATTCCACACCTAAATACAATTGAGAATTGATGGCAACATTTGATAAGTGCTAGTCAGAGATGCTATTATCAAATCTGATGTTGAGCTATTTTACAAAGCAGACTGGGCAAAAAAGTCAGTCTCTAAATATGTGAAGCTGTTAGTCATACCAAAAAAGACATGCAAATGTAATTGCTACCATGGGATTGAATGCAAATATACACCCACTTTTCCTTTGTATTTGTAAAAAATGTAGAAAATCATGTATTTTTTTTCTCTTCAGAATTGTACACTACTGTGTATTGTACTATTCCATAAAATCCAGACGAAATCATTTGAAATTTATGATTCTAGTGTAAAAGGATAATTTTTTTTAAGGAAATGTAAAAGCCTTTGTTGTAAAATAAACATGCTTTAACTTTCTCTGGGTTTCAGAAAGTAATGTCAAACAAACTAAACTTCTCACACTTGGAAAAACGGTCTTTTATACTTATTATTCTACACACCCCTGTGAACGCAAACACAATCCCTAAACTTTTCCCAGCTTTGCAGTGACTTATATTTCATATTCATGAGGATAACTTAGCTAAGCTTGATTGAAAGGTGCATCAGAGGGAGTCCTATCCCTTCTCAGCCAAAGACCTCCCTCCATCCCACCCAGTTCCTTTAAACCCAGAAAGTCCATTCACAGCGAGCATAGTGCACCTAAAAAATCAATAAGTGGAATGCTACAATATTGTACCGACAAATTGATTTCATCCCAAGGCAATTTTTACCCAAGTGGAAATACATGTGGGGTTCAACAACTGAGGGGGCCTTTAGCTGTGCCTTCTCTCGATTACCCTCTTATGGTCTTAATAAGTTTTATCCTCTTTTATGTGTTGCTTATAGATGATATCGATCATTTTACACTTCTCCTGGGAGCTATAGCTATGGGAACAACGGACTAATGTGACAGCAACATCAAAGGCTTTGTAATAAATGAGACGTCTAGGCTTCAACTCACTAAGGCATTCACATGAAGGAAGGAGTTTGATCTACTGCAGAGGACTAAGACTTATTTTCTTCCTCAGTCCAATGTTGTGATGACAACTGCACACAATTCTAGCACACAAATGATTTGGCTTAATCCCCAAGAGCTCCTCTCCCAGTTAGCTCCATGTATGTAAAAAGCAGCGACAAGGACATGCTAAAACAAATTTTCTTGTTGTTTTTTAAATCTATGAAGGCTTATGATATTTTCCAAGATATGAAAAGGTGGAACAAACATTTCAGCCTACCTTGTATGACAAGAGATTCTTCAGGTTCAGTAATTTACAAAATGTCTTGAAAAGCTAGGTTAGTGTTTCAGCTTTTGAGCTCTGAGGGGATCCTTTGGAGGTGTACATCTGAATGGAGAAAATTGTTTTTGCTACCCTTTCAGGAATATGTGGAACAGTCCAAGCTATAACTAGTTTGTTTTGATGTAATTTATGATCTTGTTTTTGATCTACAATAAAACAGACAGAACAGGGATATGCTCTTTGGCACAACCCAGTTCAGATGTTGTTTTTTCACCTACTTTCTTTGAAAGTATGAAATTA
Source organism: Brachyrhaphis terrabensis (assembly GCA_903067065.1). Classification (NCBI taxonomy): domain Eukaryota; kingdom Metazoa; phylum Chordata; class Actinopteri; order Cyprinodontiformes; family Poeciliidae; genus Brachyrhaphis; species Brachyrhaphis terrabensis. The sequence goes on along the minus strand of CAEGAG010246152.1, from coordinate 15,718 downwards.
TTAAATTTTGGAAGAAGGGTCACACTGAAACCACTCAAATTTGCATGCATTCACAGCATCATAGCTCTTACGTGTTAAATTCTTACACCCTGTCACTTCAACAAATCTCTGTTTTTCACCATTGTTTAAGGAGGGACATGGGCTTTTCCTCCAGCAAAAGACTGATAGAGTACACCACCCCAACCCCAACCCCAACTTGTTTGCAGGATCTAACTTCTTTACGGAAATATGGAGTCTGTTTTACCCTTATAGTTTATCCTGAGATTACCATCACAAACTGTGGAAGGTTGTTATAGCCCAATTCTCATGTGCTTTTGCCTTTAAAAAATAAGATGAAGGTAACATAATCTAACTTTTCATGGCTTTGGGTTAATAGCTAATACATACTAAATTTGTAATATGTAACAACCCATAATCCTATACTTTGCAACAAATATGGAGGCTACAGTATAAAACTTGGATTTGAGTGTTGACTTGAATTGCCGATTAACTTGCAAAAACTACAATTTCAGACTATGTACTCACGCTCCAAAGACTTGTGACTCAACATGGTCTCAAGTTGGCTTCAAGTCTTTATCTAGTCTAATCAGGGTTGATTGTAACTGGCAAGTGTAGATTGTTTGAGTAAATAATTTCTTGTCCTCTCTGTGTTACTGCTGTGAATACAAATGGCTTGATGCCATGGCAACATTACACAAAGCATCCGAGTGTTCTCTGTAATGTTTCTAAACAGCAGATGTCAGTAAAAAAAGTTAAAGGTAATTTCCTTTTCTAAATTTTTTTACTATAACAGCATTGTTAAAAATGTTAAAGTAATGTGCAGACTACAGCTCTAAAAGAAATGTGCATTTACTTTTAAAGGTGAGATTAAATTGTTGACCAGGTCTTTTTTAGACTATGGAAAAATTATGGTTTATAATCCCTTTGTGAAATGTGTAGCTTTTAAAAAATGAACATATGGATCTCTCTCACAGTCAGTTCTACAATCAACATTCTTAATTATTCAGAGTTTTAGATGCACATTTAGGACATAGTTTTCTATTAATCTGGTAAACACTTTGATTTCAAGTAAGGAGCACAAAAAAATTATAAATTCTAATGCACTACCTAGTAGGGAAGTGGAGAGGTTGCACGTGGAGGTTTTCAGTATGCCAACAACAGTCCCTCAAAAAAAAAGCACTTTCTGCTTAATTCATTCAGAAGAGATGTTGCTGTATTAAATTCTGTTTAGCAATAATAATTTGAATTCACAGGCCATAACACCTCTGTGTTTTAGTCACCCTAGATGGCATGTATCTGATTTGTGAATATACATTTTTTATTGATTATCAAGAGGATTTTCATGACTTGACTTGGACCTATATCCAAAGAACTGATACACAACTAGGACTGGGAAAAATGACTCAAAACATCTGTAGACAATACACAGAGTGCACACCCAGTCCTTGAAAAAAGGCCATTTCGGGGTTTTTTTTTACTTGCTTGGATCTGAAAATTGGAAGAAATGGAAAATATTTAAAGTTTAACTCTATGGTCACTTAAGAACACAGGAAATACACCACTAAATGTGATGTGACTTTGATCTTGTTAGGATAGATAAAAGTAAAAATTCTCAATTATGTTAATGAGGGTTTGACACACTCAATGAAATGACTGTCTTTGAGGAGGAGGAAAATCTTGACCTTAAACAATTGTGTTGTTTTCCCTGTATACCATCTCTTCAGTAAGAGACAGATTGATGAAGTAGAGCAGTTGCAGACCAGTGCTTTTGTACATAACTTCCCCCGCTCTTAATGGCTTAAGGCCATGGATGGCAGATCAAACAGCCTCTTCTCACAGAGTCCAGCTCCGACTCCCAGAACACTGGCTTCAACTTGGCACCCAACTGAAAAAAGCTGGTTTGGCTGCTGTTTGTGACAGACAACTGCTATTCCCTAAAAATGCTGGAAAATATAAGAAAATATACCGTATTGTGATGTAACACAAAAGCAGATACAGCCTTAGCCTACAAAGCCTGATTGGGCTCTGTTACGTTTTCAACTCTGGGGAATCACCAAGAAGAAACAGAGAACGGACAGAATGAGAGAGGATTGAATAATTTAAAAATAAGGTTCAAAATGAGGCTCAGAATGGGGTTCGGTGCCATGTCTCAATCTAAAAACACTAAAATAAACATCCGTTATGATAAAATGTTATTGTAATCCAACTATGATCTGTTTCACTTTGGTTGCTGTTGCCTTTCACATGAAAAGTGGGATTTTTCTTAGTATTCAGTTTCATGAGAATTGCCATGGAAGTTCAGAAGAATGGTTGTTCGGATCAATTTGCAAGCTTCTCTAGAATCATATGGAAATGACCAGGAATTAACGTGAAATTTGTGCTTCAACTGTAAATGAATCACTCCTACCTCCATGTAAATAACTTTGTTATACCCAAATAATAACCCATCTGTGATGGGTTATTTGTAGTTAAGGGAAACTCTTTTCCAGAGTGCTTTTTTTGTACAGAAGTATTTTAATACTTCATTCTTACAAAATGTTATTTTTAACTGATTGCTTAAAAGACTCAGAATCAAGCTACTGAAGTAGCAGAAAACAGTTAATGTGACAATAAAGGACTTAAGAAACTGGAGATAAGTTACTACTATAGACTGTAGAAGTGGTTGCAATTCTCTTGAATTTAAATTGGATTCCAGAACAAAAGAATTTAAATTATGTGAAAGCTTCTTATTGTTCACAAGCTGTTAATTTGTTTCCCTTTTATAAGCTTTAGTAAGCATTAAATCAAATACAATAAACTAAATAATTTCTATTTGAACATCGTTGCTTGGTGCCATTTAACACAGTTTTCTATTCAGTACATCAGCATTTACTTGGAAAGAGTTTGAGGTTGAATTTAGCTTCAGAATGAATATATCATACTTTGATCCTGTATTAGGACTTGGGCTCTCTGTGGTACGCCACTCTTAACCCTGAAGTGAAAGAACTCTTCATGTTGTTTATGAGACAAGAACTTTATTTAATATTGACCTCAAGGTCAGGGCTCCCGAAGAAAACAAAGCTGCACAAAGATCTGCTGTTCACAAAACAACAGAGCCACCCACACAATAGTGTATTTTCTCAGGCAGTCACATATAATGTCCTCTCAACTTCAAGTTAAACACCCTAGGGTTGATTGACAAGTGGATTGTTAATCACTTGGTGTAAATTAATTAACAAATTAAGTCCTACTGGTTAGGTCCATGAAGAAACAGCGAATGCAAATGCACTGGTGCACAATCTGGAAAATTATTTGTGGGTCCTTTGCCTAACAGCACTAGAAAGATTGCTACCAATATGTTGATAGTTGGATATGTTTCAGTGCACAACAATGCATTGATTAAAAAATTTAGTTTTAAAAAATCAATAAAATAAGTGCAGATTGAAATTTTTTAAAATTCATTTTAACCAACTTATTCTGGACAAAGTCTGAACAAATGGATTCCAGAGCATGAGGAGATACCAAGTGGTGAAGAAGAGCTGTGGTGGAAAGTATGCATGTGATAACAGTTTTGTAAGATGCATACACTGAGGAAAACCCAGATATAGTATGAGTTGACCTCTTATACTATATGCCCTATAAAAGCATTGCTGTCCAGAATACAGCAGGAAATCATCTGCGATTAGGCTAAGATTTCCTCATGATTCAGTTGTGCTGGCTTTGGCTGCAGTTTGTGGTAAAACCTTCAATGTTCAACTGAAGTTTGGCCTGCAGCGCTTTTGTTCCGGAAGCATCACCACATCAGCCCTTTCAAGACTGCCACTGATGAAGTACACCACAAAGATTTAAAGCAAACGAGTAGAGAACTGATATTATTGCATACATGGTGTGATCGCCAATTAAGTGGCCACTAATTTGTCAAAACTGTAGTGGTATGAGAATCATCATGTAATGCCACATGTACTTTAAATACAGACCATTGTATTTCCAGGCATTACAGCAAAGACCAAACAATTCTATGCATGATCTGACTGCTTCACTTACCCTTTTTACGACAACAGACCAAAACTATGGAATCCATCATATATTCAAATATATCAAAATTAATTATCCAGCCACATCAATTCAGCCACTTGCCTGTGAGGTTTTTAAGACCCAGCTGTCGAAGGCCAAAGTTTCCATCCCGTCTATAATTCAGAAAGATTGCAAGCGAGTAGCGGTCCTCATAAAGCTTGGTTCCACGAATGATCCTCAAGTTCTCCAAAGGCAGGTAGTCGAACTGGTTCAGAGCCACCAACACGTAGCCAGTCACTTCTCGTATGGACTGCAAACAGAGTTATAGAAGGTTAATGTTTTTTAGCATTCTGTGGCAAAAAAGTGGCACTGAAACAACCATTTTTGTTTTGATAGCAAAGACACACTTCAATAATAATGAAAAACTAAGAAACTGGTGATTTTTTGTGCAGTATTGACAGTGAATATTTCTGAGGACTGCAGAAATCAGAGTTGTGCTGAAATGTTTTATTCCTATACTAAAACAAAGTACTGTACAACAACAAGGTTTGATATTTCTTATTAATTTTAAATAAATGAATGCACAAAACCAGTAAAAATAAAAAAGAAAGGTGCAAACTATTAAACAGCAATCTATAAGCCTCACATCAGATCACTGGTAGACCAAGTGTTCAAGGTCACTTTCCACATTTTCAGTCATGCCAGGGAGTTGAGTTACAGCATTGAAGGCAGGAGATTTTGCTTCAGGGTTTGTGGCCTCGCTGCAAAACCTGGCTCAGGGTTCAGTGCTCATAGCTGGGTCTCGGCCTGGGGTGACTGAGTCACAAGGACAACCATTGCTTCACACTTTAAATGTCATTTAGGGAGGGTATAACGACTGTTGAGACATTGGCAAGGAGCCACCCATTCAGAGCTGCTGTAGCGTGAATCAAAGTGACAGCATGTGTCCTTTTTCTCCCTTCCACCCATCCGTGGTGGCTGTCATTAGTAGACAAGCAGTCAAAAAAGTCTTTCCATGCTTGCCCAACTTATTTTGATAATCAACAAGTCTGTATGTGAAGTGCTGCTGCAACTTGTGCATTGAGCTGAAATAAGTGAGAAGGAAATACCTAATAGTTTAGTGACAGTGACTGACAGCTGACAAGTGGTGTGATCCTCAGTCAGTGGCAAACAAATGACAATCTCAGCTCAGCTGATGGCCATATGTAAAATATGTTTTCAAGTTCAGATTGTATTTGTTTTTTTATGTAAGGGAATTTGTATGTTATTGTGCATGCGTTTTATGCTCAATACTTGTCTGCCCATGCAGCTATTGGTTTCAAGTAAAAGAGTTAGATGGTTTATATTATTAAGGATGTGATGAAATAATTTTGTTTGTATGCATTCATCACAAATCTACACTCCATGGTCTATACTGGTGTGGGTGAAGTTTTGAATGATTTTACATAGGAAATTAAACCTTGCAGCCAGTCCACTGTTTTATACTGACAGAAATTATACACACTGATCTGTCATCTGATACAGATATTTTATATAAATACAAGCTTATGTCAGATTTGCAAGGAATGATTAACTGGGTGAACAGATATCATCAATTTACCAGTGGACAGTCTGATGGCTTCAGATTGATTAATCTTGGAAATCATCACTTTAATAGCCTATATTATGTATTTGTATGAACACAAGGTGAAAAGAGCTCTTTAGGATATCTATCTGTGTAGTGCAGTGTTATACACAGTATTATGTGATAACCTTTCATTCCCAATCCAGGTACGCTTTTCTTCTACTTAGAAGCTTGCGCAGAACAGCAGCAACTAAAGTTGGCTGACTGTTTCTAACCATATTCAGAAACTAATAATTACTTCAGGGTCCACATTTCATGGAGGTTTATACACATTTTTTTTTCTTTTTCTGAGACTATTTATTACAGCACTTGCACTGTTGTTGGTTTGTTATTTTTTAGCTCCCAAATCAATACTTTACCAAGTCCAGTCTTGCTGGGGGAAATAAAACAAGGGAGAAAGAAGATGGCAGATGCACACTTTTTAACCCACACATTATTTGTTTGGTAATAAAATGCATGGAAAAAGAGAAACAACTTGTAGTGATTACCAGCCTTTGTTGAGCTAATGGCTAAATCTGCCCTGTTCATGGCCATTTTTATTAAACACAGATCATCAGGCCCCTCCATCCTGATGGAGGGGTCTGATGCAGCCTAAATGCAAAGTATGGCCACTTGAGAAAAAACATGCATCTGGATTATAGCAAGGTGAGCAACACACGGCTCCAAAGGGATAGAATGGCTATGTATCCCTTAAGCTGGTGATAACAAAAGTTCACATGATGCGGTACAGGTAGCAATATGATAAAATGTTTACTGTGCCAATATTTTTGTGTCTTTATCTTATTTTATCTTTACAAAAGTATGCATGTATAAAGTGCTCTCATTTTATTACCACAAACTTCAATGTGTTTTAGGAGAATTTTGACAGAACATAATTGTAAAGTAGAAGAGAAATGACATACATTTTTATCAAGAAATCTAAACATTTTCTTTTTATCTCACTTGAGCCAACACTTGCAGCAGCAAATCTTTCAGGTACTGTCTACCAGCTTTGCACATCTAGAGATAAGTAGCTGTCCATTCTACTTTGCAATACAGTTTAAGCTTTGTCAGATTGGACGGAATGCATATCTGAACATAACTTTCAAATTTGCTATATATTCTCTTGGTTTTAGTTCTGATTTTTGATTGGCCCATTCTAATATATGAATGTCCATTTTTCATTGTACCTCTGGTTCACTGTATTATATTAATGCTATTCTAGAATATGAATTTCCACTCCAAGACTTTTGGTACCTCTTATATAATCCATTGTTACTTCTTATTTATTGCATAGTATTTAGCTCCCTTTGATTTGATTGGGAGCACTATATCAGTGAACATACAATTTGGTTGTATATACACTGAATTTGGTGAGATGCTAATTTCCATCTGTATTCCAAAGAATGAAACACAACATGCAAAAATCAACGTCAATAAAACATAAATAATAAAACATCAAAATAAAAACAATATTACAATGGTTAAACCTATGTTAAATACTTTTCACAAAGTGATAATGTCTTTTAAAAGGTTTACAAAACAATGTTTCATGAACTAGTAACAGAAACAGGAGGCTCCTAAAAGTGACTAAATACAGCAGTTTGTCTTTCCATCAAATTGGTTTTCATTTGAAAACAAAACTGTCCTCACAAAAATGCAGCCACCACCATGTTTTAACATGGGGATGCTATATTCATATTGATGTGTAGTGTTAGTGTTCTCCCAGATGTAGCCTTTTACATGTTAGCCAGAAAGGGAAATCTTGGTCCCATCTGATTAGAGCATCTATTTCCACATACTTTGGATGTTCTCCGCATGGGTTGTGGCAAACTTCTTGTAGCTTTCTTTCAATAATATATTTTTTTCCTACGTCTCTGTCCTTCATATATGCCATATTTGTAAAAGCTGTCATGCTGAAAGCTTCCAAAACTTGAACTGCTGCCCATTCAGTTACCATGAACCTATGACCCCTTGTTTGGCCTGACATTTAATTTGATTGTAAGGTACTCTAAGTTTTCATGAGAAGTTTAATCAAATTCTGCTTTGAACCACTTCACAACTTTACCCTGACCTATCTGGCCTGTTTTAGGATTTATAAGTATGAATATTTTCTGACAAGGCTCTAAGGTTTCCACATTAAGTGTAATCTGAATGCACTTTTTTGTAATGGATGTTATTTATGGGGCTAAATACACAAGCATTGTAAATATTTTTTGAGAATTATATTTGTAAATATATTTAAATCATAGATCACTTTCTTTCCAATTCAAAATTGTGCACGGCTTTCAGTTGGTCTGTTATATAAAATCCTGATAAAATGCACTAAAATTTGTGACTGTAACATCTCTAACATAAAAGGTTCAAGTGGGTTCCTAATTATACAAGGCAATGTATGAACACAGTAAACTTGCAGTCAAAATTTAAAGCAAGTTATTTGTCAAAAAAGTTTTGAAAAAAATTAAAGCAGGTGTTTGAAGTACATAGGAGGATCAGCCAAACAAGAAGCAAATTTATACAGAGAAGTTAAAGGATTGTAAGTAAAATTAAATATGATTATTTAATGGGACCCCTCACCGGCGTCATCCGACTTTACATGAATTCCTAAAGGTCAATGAATAAGTATCTCAGCAACAGTGAACAAAAGAAATGGTGAGAGCCAAATTCAGTAGATTAACAGGGATTTCTCCCTTTTTCAACCCAAGCAGAAGCATTTGTGAGCGGAAGTGTGGCAGCGGAACAAACCCCTCACTTGAGTCACTGAGACGTGCACCGTTTTGAAATTGAGTCCTTCAATCCCTGAGCTCTGAAGGAAGAAGAGAGGAAGGTTTTGAGTAGAATCAGTGAAGGAAGGACAGAGAGTTGGGGAAGAAAGGAACCATGAAGAGCAACAGATTGGCAACAGATGACAGTTTAAGTGTTTGGGTTGTGTTTTACTTAATTTTCAAGACATAATTGATAACATGTTTGAGACAAAAAACAACATAGACAAAAGGTTTGGGGCACATACTGTGTTAGAAAGGTTGGGGAATGGGCATGATTAACATTTTTGAAAAAAAAAAGAAACTTAGACAATGGTATGATTCCTTCTCATTTCCATACATATTGAGGCAAGCAAATGTTCTATGCAGAGATGCAGCCATTGAAGACAAATACACAGTCCTGGTGTACTGGGAGGGCTTAGGGTTTCCTTCACTAAGCTCGCTTCCTCTATTTCCGTATTGCATCAATAAATCCTCTGGCTGAGCTCACTTTCACATCTGTAAGCAGGCACAGAAGCCGGATAAAGTGTCCATAAGTGTAACTAAGAAAATCCCCCTGAGTTCTCTTAGAGATCATCCTCAATGTAAATGACATCCAGATTAAAATATTAAGTCAGTGGCAAATGTAAAATGTTTAAAATCGTGGGTCAGACATTAATTTTCAAAACTTTACAAACAAGATAGGACAGTCCTTTAAAAATGTACCCTCTTCAAAAGTGCAAATATTCATTCATTCATTCATTCATGGTGCTTTTTTTTCCATTTTAATATTGGGCAAGTTTGGATGTGGGTTCAAATTATTAGTGTTTATTACTTGTTCTTTGTTTCAATAGAAAATATTTGTTTATTGCAAATTTTCAAGAAAAAAATGATTTAAGTCATTATTATAATGTAATAATGTAATTACAATAATGCAGTGTAATAATGTCTAACCAAACCAACTTCATCAGGAAGTTCCCATTAATAGTATAAATACCTCATTTTGATTTTTTTATGATACTCATCAAATATTATAAAAACAGGTTTGTAGTTCAGCAACCAATTATTTAACTGGTTCTCCTTAATTTATTATCCCCTTAATAAGTTAAGGGGATAAAGGAGATTGTTTGCTTTGTTTTGCAAGGCAACACGGAGCACACCATAAAGATCTAGAGATCTACAAATGGGACTGTAGGGAGTATTATGCAAAATCAACTTTTTAGAGTTGTATGCTTATCCCTAATAATGATAAGCATAATGGATGGATGAGATCGATGCTTATTTGAGAGTGCTGCTTCATCTAAAGTTTCAAAACTTTAAATAGTCCAGATTGGGATCTGAGTAAAACAGCAAATTATTCACATATTTGCTTCTTCACTTTCAATCAACAACTGTGTCCTTTGAATTGGGGCACTAGTGTCTTAGAAGATAAAGGTCATCACTCACAACAACTTTGTGCTAATTTGAAGTGGCCTTCCCTATACGGGTACAAATATTTCTAAACCCTGTCAGCAAAATGTCCCTTGTAGCACACCATAGCCACTAGATACCCTAGTTGCAGAGGTCAAAGTTTTACATTTTCCTTGAATGTTTCCCCGATGTTGGAACATCCTAATATTATAACGGTATATTTCAGACTTAGGAACTCCTTTTGGCATTTTGGTTAATGCAAAGACAAAATATATAATCTCTTTTCTAGTTTGACATCCTTGGTTCACTTCTACTGGAAAGTCTTAGAATATCACATGCAGTTTTGACCTATGTATTAAGTGTCTTGACGAGCTCAGCAGATGTACAGTTGGTTTCATTGTTTGTGTACACAGTTTAGGTGTTTGAAGCTGATTCTTGTGTTTCTCTGAGTGGTGAGGAGCAACACACAACACTGTCTGCGTGTCATACTCTGAGCTACTCTGCTACAGATTGGTCACTGGTCTAAGCTGCTGCAGCCTACTACTGCAATACTGAGAAAAGTTCAGATTTGTGGGGAGTGAGGAAAACCAGGAAAAAATCTAAAATTTGAAAAGTTTACTGAGAAATAATTAATTTTACCTTTCTGGTTCATTACTATCAGACTAGATTGAAGCAAGCCAGAGGTAAAGGGCAGACTAAAATAAAAATGTTATTTCTTACGGTTCTTGTGTGCAAGTTTTAAAAATATGTAATGAGAGTCAACAAAGTTTGACTCTCATTGGGGAGAGTCAACCTCCCCAATGAGAGTGATCTCAATGAGAGTGATCTCCCCAATGAGATCACTCATAGCATGTGAGACTGTTATGAGTGAACAGTTTTCTTTGGGTCAAAAATGTGGAGCTGAAACATAGGTTTGCACCACACTTTCAAAAATGGGGTAGCAGCTGTTCTGCTTGCTCGATTATTCAGGCACCTATGTCACTGATCATGTCCATCCTTAGATGACTATCATGTTCACATTTCCTAATGGCTATGTCCAGTAGGATAATATACAATGTCACAAAACTTAAGTCACCTCAGTCTGGTTTTTTGAACATGAAAATGTGTTCATTATACTCAAATCAAATCTAATAGAGGACATCTGTGATGTGGTGACACAGATGTTTTACATCACAAAGCAAGATCTGGAAAAAAATAACAAAATCAAACAACAACAACAACAACAACAAAACAAAACAAAAAAAAAACAAGACACCGATGCCATGCCCAGTGAAGTGACCAGTAAGCATGATAATACTCCACTGCACTCACTGACATTCACGCACAGCTAGTGACAATGGCCTCCATGCTATTTTCCACTGCCCATCTTCTGGCAGCTCATTTCTATTCCAGCTCCTGACAGTTTCAGAATTAAACTTAAAAGATCCATAATTGAGACAGACTCTGCCACCAGCAGGAAAACAATGAGGCAGTGTCCATTCCATGCATTGCTGTGAGTAGTACTAATACAAATGGTGATGCTAAATCTTTCTTTACATTTTTGCCACCTCCACTCTATGAACATAACTTAATAAACATAATCAGTGTTAAAATCTCTTCAATTCTAAAATATTTACTAAAGTTTACACAGTATAATCTGTGCTATATACAACAATATGTATATGTTTTGCTTAACTAATATCAATAATAAACCATGAAACTTGCATTTAAAGATTTTTAATGAAGCGTTTTCTTAAAGTTAACCTAATCAGCATGGCTGTAGCAGCTGTTTCAAATGATGATGCTCATTACCTACCTTTTAAAGAGAGGGGGCTTCATTAGGTCCAATTAGCGTCACATATTCTTCTACCTGGACATTGCTTGTAATTTAGACCTGAGTACCTAACATTTGCAAAGGTATACCAAAACAACCTCAGTTTTGTCATTTGTCTTACCTTCAGAAGACAGATAAAGAAGGATACAAAAGGAGAACAGTAAAGTGACACTACTTCCCATGAGAAGAACTTCCAGCTCCATCAGAGCACTAGTAATGAGTGGACTCCTGTGGGGAATTCTCCAAATTGACTAATTTGTAATTGATTCAGTGCATTAATTACCAGCATGGTTACGCATGTGTCATGGTTAATATTGGGCCAATCTGACGAGGCTGCGAGTCTCGACTGCGTTGGGATTGTTCGGGTGAGGCAGCCATTATTTAATTATGCCACACATATATCTGCGGCGAGGCAAGTCTTAATTCGAGAGTAATCACTTCTGCACGTTCCCCTACAATGAGCTGATGTGCAGGCAGAGAAAACTGAAGCAGTAGACGGACCTGGATCAATGTGGCCCATGGTTAGCTCCTTAATCAGGCCTGTGAAACAATTCCCATGATGTAAAGTATCCTTCCAGTATAAGAACATAGTGCACTGTCTTGAAAGTTTACCATGACACCAAGGGTCTCACTTTACATTGTGATTTATGTCTATATTTTGTGCGTTAGAGCTCTTTCTTATAAGTCTATGACAAAACAATTGACAAGCAGCAACGTGTTAATGTATCAAAATAGCATTAAATTAAATAACATACAAAAACAAACAACTTCAGTAGTTAACTAATCAGTACACAGTATCAATTAAAATGTAGTTTAATGTCAGTATAAATACAGTTGTACTTTAAAAGCGTCACAGACTTGTTAGAGAATATTAGAGAACAAACATCACTGTGAAAACAGAGCGTCGTTAGACATGTCACAGATAAAGATGCGTTGGTGCTTAGGACATGGTTGGGCGAGAAAGTAAGATAACGTTACAAGTTTCTATTTAATTCATCAAGCTGAAGTGGGAAGAATTTGGCACAATTAGAACTGTACTAAAATGGGGCCATCTACCTTAATCTAACAGATCAGGCTGTGAAGGAATTAATCAGAGAAGCCCCCAAGAGCCCCATGGTAACTCTGGAGAAGCTGCAAACAATCCCAGCTCAATTGGGAGAAACCACTGATAGGACAACTGTTAGCTGTCCTTTATGGAACAGACGTGAGAAGAAAGTCATTTATAGTAAGTCATGTAGCAGGCACTGCAAAAAAAGTGGTGCTGTAAGTGAAGACAGAGGCTGAAGACATTTCAGATTTGTTTAATTTAAGGCACTTTAGAAAACATCTAGTATTCACTTTCAATGTTAGAAATATGAGGAATACTTTATGTTCGCTTATCTCATGAAATTTTATTTAGATAAGTGTATTTAACATTCCTTTAGAGTGTAAAATCTATATTTTTTCAGAACACTGCTTTTGGATGACTAGTTAGTTAATGATGACTGGTCAGCCCTCTGTATTGTGCACAGTATTAACAATATAAGATTTTAAGTCCTCCTACCATGGTCAACTAATGATGCTGAAGTTGACATCTAATGCAGATTCTTGTTTCCGAAAACAATATAGTTTGTTGTCTCTAAATGTATTGTCAAAACTCAGTCATTTGATTCCCCTATCTCACCTCCAATCAATAGCTTTTTTTGTTTCAGATTTCTACTTAAGAAACAGAGCGTATTGACTGTAAACTTCTGTTTTTCTCTCCGCAACTTTTAATTCAGTAACAGTTTGTTTTCAGCCCTGAGCAAAGAGGGAAGATAATGGAGGACTTTCTCTCTCATTTAATTGAATATTTTTTTGCTTTGATCAACAACAGGCATCTTCTAGCCATTCTTCAAGTGTTTTGACCTTGCACAAAACACTTGGAGAATAAAAAAACAATGCTTTCCGCCCAGAGAGTATCTAGATTTTACTGTGCCCTGTTTAAATGTGGCAATCTGAGCAGCACCAACAGTAGCAGCTTAAAATTACAGGATGTTCTTTATGCAGTACATTTGCTAGCTATTTTGACAAATCATAAAGAAACAGATAAGAGACATTCTAAAACTGTCTCTGACATCTTTAGACAGTCAGCACTTTCACCTAAGCTGCAACTTTTTTAGACACGATCTGCAAAAATATGAAACCTAAAAAGTGTGGAAAAACATGCTTCCTTCCCAATTATTGTAGCGTTAGGATTAGGACAATATTTTACTGTGTGTCGTATTTGCCTTTTTGGTTGGCTTGGAGTCTTGTACCAATCACCCCCTGGGAGTGCTTTGGATTGTCTGCTCAGACCCTTTGTTGCTGGAGGGGAGGTTGTCACACTGTGGCCCGATTACTTCTGTCCTCCAGCAGTACACCACCGAGACTGCTAAGTGCTGATGTGAGGGAGACTCAACCACTCTTAATGGTCCTAAAGGTATTATTAGCTAATAAAGGCTGATAGGTCTCATGGCCCCATAAATTTTAAAGGACAAAGAAAAATAGACATTTTGGCTGTTTTGGTCTTAGTCTAAGATTTGTGTGTCCACTGACTTAGACTCTGAGAAATTCTACATGCAAAAAGGTGAGATGTGGTACTGCAGAAGACATCAAAGCTTGACAATGAATGTCGAGCTTTGATGTCAAAGTTGTATTGATTAAAATCATCAAAAAGCAAATTAATTTCTGTTAATTAAGTTGAAATTGGAAACTCACATTATTAGTTTTATTTCTGTTCATGTTAAAACCCAAATTTCAGATTTTACAAAAATAGGAATATTGCATAAAACCAATTAAAAACAGATTTTGACTACCAAAGTATTGGCCTGATGTGGGAGCACGACCGTACTGTGCCATATATGCATGCGATACTTGGTAGCTTGTTTTGGGACTACTTTACAGATTGGGCAGTGATCTAGCCAATCAAGCACTGTGCTATCACTGTGATTAAATCAGGTATGAGTAGTCCAGTCTTAGTAGACAGGTGCAAAGTTCTGCAGGAAACTGACATGTTTCCAGAAAGCTGAAAAAAGAAGTGCTCTAAAAAATTTTTGTAGACCACTGCACTGACTTTTAGCTGCAGATGACATAAATCCCCAAATCATCATTGTGATATCTTCATCCTGTACCTAAATCAACTTTGAGTCTCTCCTTTCATTGACCAAACTTTACTTTCAACCTTTTTCTCTTTGGCCCAGGTAAGAAACTTCTTAATGAAGTACCAATTCCAGTCTTATTCCACACCTTCCTCAACTCCCCAAATCTCTTAAATGTGCTTTAATCCACATTCTTGTTAAGGCTGGGGTTATCCCTGTTACATGTGTGCCATTTTCTAACAGTTTTGCCTTCTGCTCAGCAGTCTTTCCCATTATTGTGTGTGTCACAACATGGTGATAGTATAATCTGTTTGTACTAAAAAGTTTTCTGAGAAACTGAATTACATGCATAATTAACAAAATTACACTTAAACAAACATCTAAAATATCTTGGTAAGTATAATGACTCTATAAATTAGTTATGCCTTTTGAAATTATTCTAATTTCTTGAGAGGTTCTGAATTGCAAAACATGGCCCACTATCGTATTGACTCAAGACTGTATGCCCAAGCCATGGTATTTCACAGCAAGTCATTTACAATATGTCTGTTGTTATGGATAATCAACACTTTATATAAATCACCAGTATAATATGTAAATGAAATAAAAAACATCATCATAAAATAAAAACAACTTCATGTTTGGGTTGAAAATGAAAAGGTTGTAAAAACAATACATCTGCCCAAGATGGATGTAAAAATGTCCACCTTATATCTTCTCTTGTCTTGTCTAAGGTAAGTGATGGCCCAGTAAAATGAAAAAGTGTTGGAGAGAAGAAGAAATAGGTGATGTAGCCTCCTGTTCTGACCACAGAGGAAATCTTTGAAATTGAAGATAAAGGTCTTGCTGTCTCCACAGGGAACCAAGAAATCAGTTTTCTGACCCACTTGGCTCTGCACATGCTTCCACACACACACCCACCCACACACCCCCACACACACACACACACACCCCTCCACACAGAGACACAGAGTGGCTGCAAAGTCCAAGGGGACTTATTTGGCAGCAAGACCCAGTTGCAGCTTTAAGAATTAAACAAACCCAGAAAACAATCATGTTT
>CAEGAG010246116.1:0-74718 GCA_903067065.1 Brachyrhaphis terrabensis | reverse complement strand
TCATGACAAAATGAGAGTTTTAACAAATATGTAAAAAAGTTACATACTGCAGCTTTAAGATTAGTGTTAGGAATAGACTAGTAGGGGTTAGGGTTTTGGAAAATATGTGGGTTATGTGTAACTGGAGTTACTGAATCGAATAGAAGTCAATAAAATGTCTCAATATGGACAAAAATACAAGCATGTGTATTTTTAAGGGATGAAGGTGAGCAGGAGGTTAAAACCTGAGATATGTCAGCTGCATTATTTAGCACTGGAGAGCATGTGAGTGAATGCTAACCCCAGTTAACACGGGAGACAGTGGAGCACAGCCTCCTGTTTGCGTAAGTGTGTATGTGTTTTCATACCAAGTAGAGGTACAGATGGTGCAGCTGTGGTGTCTTTATGTGTCACCGTTTACCAAAAGCACATGGCCCAGGACTGACTTCTATGAGACGGACCGACCATCACTTCACACTGCCTGACGCTGTTTCCAATTTCTCTGAATCTGACAGAACAACAAACAAGTAAAGAGGAGAGGGGGAGAAAACGGATACCGTTGGGTGGGGGCAGAGGTGATCTTTCCTAGTAAAGCCTCTTAGAGCTCTGTGGATTTACACTCTTGTCAAGTGATTTAGAGTGTGTGTGCTTTATTCACTTTGAAATGACCTCACAAGAATGCAGAGATGAAAAAAAAATCCCCTAATGTGGAAATATATATACATACATCTTTTTATGGGTTGAAAATCTGATTTAGCATTACAGATTTGGTCTAGTGCATGTTTTAGATTAAAAAAATAAATGTATCAGCTTTCATATTCATTCAAATTGCTGATGTTGTGGACTGTAACCCTGAACTTTGACCTGAAGAAACATTACTACTAGAGAAGCACTTAGAAATTGTTTGGATGGTTTTCAACTTGATCCACCCTGACCCATACGCAGTTGGTCAAGCTCACAAATCCAATCTTTTTTTTCCTGATCACATTGGGCTGACGGCAACACTCTTCAGTCTGGATAGTGTTACTTAGTCAAATGATTAGTGAGGTATTAAAAATAATGAGGTGTTAAAAAAAATTGAAGAATCACAGAGATCTAAGAAGCTATTTAAAAGACAACATCTCTGAAAGGAGTGAAAATTTCAGCTGATAACAGGAACACATTGCTATATCCTTTTTGGGTTTAATGTGTCTGTTATGTATTTGGGAGTCTTTTGGAAGTGTAAGAGTTGAGATAAGACTCTACATTCAGTTGTGCCATGCTTCTCAAACTGAGATGAGTATCATTCAACAATTTAACAAGATAAACAAATTAGCTGTTAAGAAGTTCAAGCACAGTGGTTTTTGCTTCAAACAAATTATAGTAGGAGGTAAAGTTCAGGTGAGAAATCCATGAATACTGAGCCATGAATGGGCAGGTGTCCACTGTACTCAGTGACCTTGCTAACTTCTTTTAGCATTCAAGTTTATAGTAATTTATATTTTTCAGCATTTTCAGAATTCAAACACCAAAGGATAATGTTTGCAAAACAGATTGTATACGTAAAGTACTGGTTGGGAAATGTTTGAGGCTGTCACTGGATTCTAAAACATACGGCAGCCATATTGGATTTTGAAGTTGAAGTTATTATTCCCGTTTGGAATTCTGATATCAGGGGGGCTCCTTGGTTATTTTTTCCAACTTGGAACTAATTTTATTCCAAACAAGGATAAGAATATATTTTTTTGTGATTATTCTTTGCAATATATATATATATATATATATATACACATATATATATAAATAAATAACAACCAAAAAAATAGCCATGAGAAAGCCATACTTGTTTTTTTTCTTTTCTTATTTTGAAGATTTTCACAGTGAGGTGAAAAGCTTAGTATTTTGTGAGGTCGTACTTGTTCCAAAATGTTTGCTAACGACTGATTGGGGGACCATAGATAAAATGCAGGCTACAGTTAGCAATGCTAGCCATAATTTCAAACCTGACCTCTGTAATAAATAAGTCTTTGTTTAAGTGGGGTCGATGTGGATGGTATGGAATTGATTTTGACTTTGCATACATTTTCTATATTTATGCCCCCCTCCTCCTCTCAATTGCTTTTTCTGCCAACATGACATGCAGCGGAGCTCCTTTTTCACCTTCATCATGCGGTTCTGGTTTTGGCTCTCCACCCGGATTCAAAGTGTTTTTCTTTCCATTTCCCGTTTAATCTCCCTCTGCTCGGCTACTCAATCAAGTACCCACCCACCCAGTAAACATGTTGGCATACAAGTAGTGTTTTTCGAAAGCAAAACAACGTGGGGGAATATGACCAGAATATGGAAACACTTAATCTCCCTGGGTGGATTGGTATCAAATCCCCAGTCGCTGAGGTAGAGGCAGACAGACAGACAGAGGGAGAGAGAGAGACCGTGGAGAGACTCTGTGTTCATTTTGCCAAGGCCAGATGGTGAGGGCAGCTTTGGTGCTGCACGGCTTCTCTCTCTCTGCCTGTCAGGCCGTGACACACACACACGCAGAAACGATTACCTCAGCCTGTTCGCGCTCTGCTGTGTGTGGTGGCCCAGACTTATTAGATTAATCTTTTATTTGTCTGCTTCTGTTATCACTGTTTTCCATCTCAATGTGTTGCTGGGATTAAGAAACAGTCTCTGGTTTACGCTCTCATTTAGATGGTTTGTAATCTGCCAGACTCTGTGTAGTCGTCAGTCGCACAAATACAGTACGTCCCGAGTCCAAGTCTGTAAGAAAAAAAAAAATGTCTGTGGCTAACAAAAAGCGATACAGAAACATTTACTTACCTTTGTTTCAGAATGTAGCATTTGTGTTTATTCAGAACAGCAATGTCCGTCCTGTACAGGGCTTGTCTCTGGGTTCTGTCACACCAGCTTAGTACAGGCGATTGGAACGAGGCAGGAATGCTGAAAGATTTCACAACCTCTTTTGACTTGATTCACTTTCCCACTGCTCCTTGAAAGTAGACCAAACTGCCTGGACTCAGACAGGTTGTTACATTGGCAGCCATTTTGGGGCGCTATAATAAAGACCTGTCCAGGATAAGTAACGTGTGAGTATGTTTTCACTTTTAATGAATAAGGAAAACAAACCTATATAGTGACTGTAAGAAACCCCTGATTTTGACAAAAACAAGAAAAAAAAAACAAACCATTTAATGTGAAAGTGTAAACAAAGTTTTACAAAATAATGACGATGAAATGGAAATATTTAGCACAGAAGTGCATACATTTTCACCTTCTTTTAAGGTGACTAACCTAATCCAACAGAGGTCCAGCCAATTGTTGTCTTCAGTCTCGGAAAAAGTGGAATGGGTGCAGTAACTTTGTCTCAAGTGATTGAAATATAAAGACACCTGTGTCTGAAGGTCCATTCACCGTTTCATCAGTATTCCAGCATGAAGACAAAAAGCGCTCCAAACAAATCAGAGAAAAGGTTGCTGAAAGTAGATGTCAGGGGATGGATACCAAAAAAATCTCTAAGACACTGCAGTTCAAATAAATTCATCATCAATAAGTGTAAGGAATATTTCACTTTATGGTATATATTTGTATTTAATTGTCATTAGTTTGTAGATATCAGTTTTCAAATTGATATTCAAGGTTTTAATTGTATTGTCAGAAAAGCTGAATTATATCAGTCACGACTGATTTGTGAAAGCAATAAAAGGGTAAAATATCCAAGACGGTGAGCTTGTTTATAGGCACTTTATGTAACTTTTCATTTGAATTGTATCTGAAATGAACGTTTCTCCTTATAGCCACAGTGTTCTGAGTAAAACAAATGTATTTGTAGATAGGAGTGAAGTAAATGTGAAGCCACTAAAAGGAGGACGTTTCAGATAGCTAAAACATTTTTTGTCGAGAAGAAGACTGCCTTCTTGGTTTAAACGTCTCGGTCTGCTGTTAAATGCTAAAGTGCCTTGCCATAAGTGAGTCAGTGAGCTATTAATGTGTTGGTCTCCATACATGATGGGAATACAGCAGTACGGACAAAATATGGTTCCTTTGGTACGGTAAGTAGTGTGTTTGTTTTCCCAATGTAAGCAAACCACATTAGAGTTGACTGGCAAATGACCCAAGACCCATGATATTATTAGGCAGACTAGAGTCCAGATGGGAAACTGGACTATCCAAAGAAAGCATGTGTAAACGCACAAGAGGACTTTTCTTTGGGTAATGAAGAGAGTTGGAATGAGTTTGTGCAATACTAATGTACAAATTTTTTTTGTCAAAATTAAGTTTGTTCTGCAGAGTTCTTTACTGTGGCTTCAGGGTGTGACTTCATCTGGTGAGGTAGATGTAAGTCAGTCCTGTTCCATGTAGAAGTGTCTCTGCTTTGTCACTGCTGAAACAATCAGGTGAAACTTTTAGAACTTGGTTCATGATGAGGAGGGAGTTCTGGTATGTGAAGGTTTTTTCGGACTATGGGAGAGAAACCCGAGTACGTGGAGGAAATGGATAGGACACGCAATGTTTGCACAGAAAAGCTTCAGCCAAGATTTGAATTGGCAGCCCTGTAGTTGTGAGGCAACAGTGCTAACCCCCGAGAACTGAAGCCGACATGCACAAAGCATATGGAATATGGCCATGAACCAAGAACTGCAAGGCTGTTAATGGCTGCATTTTATTATTTTTGGGAGATTGTCCTGCCTTTGGTTTGTCTTTTGGAAGGAAAGTGGAAACCAGTAGTGGTTAAGATCAGTGGTATGGCTTTGCAGATCCAGAATGTCCCTTATTTTGAAAAAGGACAGCTTTATGCTTCTGTACAATGGAGATCTGTCTGGAAAACATTATGAGTATACACGCACATGCTTGTGCCATATCATTAATTAACAGTGGTAACTTTCTTCGAAGCCAGAAGGATTCAGTTCATCTGTTCTTCCCTCAATGGTCATGAATTACTTCCTGCTTGGCGTTGTGTCAACACAGCTGAAGGCTTCAGATCAGAGAGCTGCCAAAACATCTGCTTTTCCACTGCTTACAATGGCTGCTGATGATTTTATCTGGATATTTGATTACTACTGCCTGATATTTGCCCTCCTCATAGTCAGTCTGAAGTGGAAATTCGTCTTCGTTTTGCTTTACTATTCTTTTCGTCATATGTGGCTATGTTAACAATTTTCTGCAGAGATTGATTACTTTTTTTTTTTATCTTGAAAGTTTCTACATCCTGAACATTGATTTCTTGATTCATGACTGACTACAACCGAAAATTTTATCTTTGTCCAAGTTTCTTCTGGCTCCATATAGCCCATTCTTGTGCATCCTATTAAACTGTTAACTTACAGAACATAGCTCCAAAAAAATATTTTATTCATTGTAGATAGTTACCAGACAAATATTTGATCCACTATCTCTACAGTACATCTTTAGTGAATAACAAACCTGACAATTGCGTGTTACCAAGAGAATCATAACTTAAAGCGTAATCTTCAAACTCACGGAAAATTAAATTCAAATGCCAACCGATTGTTTTGGAGTAATAACTAGAAAAAACATGTTTTTATCTTTTTTTGTCGATGTACCATCACCAGATTCAGTTTCTCTTTTCATTGTCATGTCAAATCTTAAGCTATCCTAATCTGTGGAAGAAAAATAAAAACCCACACACTTCACTTATCGCCCGTAATCATATCAATGTGGCACCCACACTTTCATCAACACCTCTGAGTCGCCCTGCGTAACTCTGCTCAGGCAGCAGCTGTTTCCTCCACACTGAGCTTGTTGGCTACTTCAGATGCTAGCAGTTAATTAACTCTTCCAAGGCCACATGTGTGCCATTCAGTCCATTTAAATAGCAGCATTATCAGGATTAGGCCTTAGTTAAATATCGTTGGTCAAGGAAAATGCCGCCTGCTTTGAGACTCAATAGCTTGTGTTGATCTTACAGACGGCAGGTCTCCTCTCCTCCGGGGGCCTTTCTCTTTAAGGACAAGTCAAGAAGTTCCAGTACTAATTTAAAAGTCAAATTTCTCACTGGCCCTAATTTAAAAATCTACACATTATTGCTGAATCTGAACATATGATGTGTTTTTCATAATGCTTATACACTACAGTAGTTCCCTGAGCTTTGCATCTCAGTAACTTTTCCGCCATTTTGTCACATTAGGATAACAAATTTCAGTGTGCCTAACATTTAGCCTAACCTTTTTCTTTTTACTTTTTCAATGACAGTACAGTCTAAGTGGGATGGTTCTTGGAGCCTCACATGCAGATTTAGCAAAGATCACTCATGCCAATATTGATATTTAACAGAACAATCTGTATTTATTGCGGATGATAATAAGTGTTAAAGACCTCAGACCTTTTTTTAACTTACAGAATAAAAAAATCTTCTTGGCTACAGACCCCAGATTAATACTTTTTATGCATCTGAATGACATTACTGTTTCTTTTAGATTTACACAACCCTGTTATTACAACTATTGACGATTCCTACCATTAAATTCCAGAAAAATAGAAGAAAAAAAAAGGCACCCTTGTATGACGATAGCGATGTGGACGTTGTTTTCCAGGGAAGGTTTTAGAGAGAAGTGTTAAAAGACATTTTTGTTAAACATGAAAAACCAACACTAAAACAGAAAAGGCGGCCTCAGTTATTTAATTTTTTAACACCAATCCTGCAGCCCTGGTTTGTTTGACCAGGTGTTTTTTGCTTTGGATTTGTCAAGCAACAACCCAAATATTGAGCTAGATAGAGTGTAGGATCAATGACTCCCTTGTCCTAATTACCCCATTAGTGACTTTATTGGTCCTAGTAGTGTGTCTCATAAGACTGTTGTTCAGAAGTGAAGAAGCTTTTTTGGATGAGAGGCAAAACGTCTTCGAGAAACAAGGCCAGTCACCTTCCTCTTTGGCACTTAAGGCAAAAAAGCAACACCATAAGAAATTTGTAAGGCAGTGAATACTTTTTAATGCCAATGTAATACTGTTACAGTCCGACCAGTAAGACACAAGGACAAAGGCATATATAAAAAAATATTTTCTATTTATTTTTCCAAAAAATACTTCACAAAAGACTTCCAACAACAAAATCTCAAAAATATAGCAAAATGGGCCCAAAAGAAATCAACTAATGCATACATAACTAATAAACAAAAGGTGTTTACTAAATGTGTGCAGCCATAACAGTAAACAACCTAATGCAATAACCACCACAAAAAAGTGAAATTATAAATGTATTGTGTGAAAAATTCTAAATATATTATGTGAAAACATTTAAATAAATAGTAACACTGGGGAAAAGATGGAGGAACCTCCACAAATATCAAGCAGTTCATTTTAGTTATTTATTTCATGGTAACCGATTAAAAGGTTATTTATCTTAGGAAAATAAGCTAATAAAAGCAGTACATGATGTACCGTAAGACGAATAGTATTTCATCCTTAATAAAATAAATCTTCACAAAGTGAAATGAACTTTCTAACTCAATATACAGTGCTGTGTCGAAACGGAGGGTGTTTTATAATTTCCTCCACTGCTTTGCCTCGGAACTGCTCAGCTGTATTTATCGATTTCCTTCCTTTCTGCCAGAGTCTGAATCCTGAAACCAGCTACTTCCAAGTCAAAAATGCCCTTTCTAACCTCTCTAAAGCTGGGTCCAAACTGTTCCAATCAATCCATCTGTCTGCAGAGGCCACACTGCAGCTTGCACTTTACTGCCACTATACACCCACAGACATGACCCTCAGAGTGTATTTTTACTCCCATCTCCCGCTTTGTTTTCCACTCCAACTGCAGGTAACCTGAAAGCCAGTACTCTGCCTGAATGCTTTATGTGCCGAAAACGTCTCAGCAGAGCCATTGTGCTTGTACGATTGTCCAATCACATTAGCTTCTACATGAGAGGGTTTGATGGCTTCGGCCTTTTCAAGTGATTTAGCCAGTGTCACCTTGATTAGTTACTTCGCAGCTTTTCCTGTCACTCAAATTTACGAGCAGAAGCTTAAACTGTCTTAAACTGTAAATATACGAGCCACAGCTCCGCCGGCCTCGAGGGGGAGGACGGCGCATAGAGAACTGCTGAGCGCACGCTGACCCCGGGCGGCTCCTGTGGAATGCTCCGCAGTTTCTAGGAACGCTGCTCCGGGTGTCAGCGCTGACGCTCTCGCATGCCATATTTTAAGAGAAGCATAGAGCATTTGTCAGCGCAACACAGGCGAGCATTGTGGGAGCCGCTCTTGCGGTTCATGGACAAACAGACCCAATGGTCATAAGTTCTGTTCAAGGATTCCTTGAAAAAGCGTAGCAATACGAGAGAAATGTCTGCAAAGATCTAGTTTCTGGCCAAAGTTTCCACAACCTGTGAACTTGTCTCCATTTTGCCACAGCCACAAAAGCAGATGTGTTTTACTGGGATTTTATGTGCTCCACCAAATGCAACAGTGTTCTTTTGAGGAAGGACGATGAAAGTGAAAAATGTTAATTACTTACTAATTAAATAACTTCTGAAGCCTTTTGGGTGTACTGGGTTCAGAGATGTGGGACTAAATGCGTTTGAATAGAAACGCATGCCATACCAGTGTTTAGATCAATCTGACCCGACCCAAGCCCATATTCACCGTGTCTGAGCCAGACCCGACTAATTAAGTTTAATTATAGGCCTGACCCCGAGGTAAACCTGATATATTTTACTTAAGATTGTACTGCTTTTGTTCTTAGACTACGATTTAAGTAGGTAGTGTAACTTCTCTTGATTTTAGCTTTTGTTTAACGTCTTTCAGCTCCATCTTGTCACTTGTTGTAACCGCTAGGTGAGTAAAATGCAAATCATCTGGGATGTGATTGACAGGAGCAGGGCAGAGCCGCACATACAGTACTCTTGTTACAGTCTTTACTGTCTTTCTTCATTTTCTCAACAGGGGAAACTATCTACTCCTGTGTTTAGACTATAATAAGTAGATTAGTACAACTTTATATTGTGCATTCTCACTCTTGTGCTGTATTCCAGGCGCCACATAAGTCCGAGCCGAATAATTCTGGGATAAAAAAAAAAAAAGGATTTTAGCTCAAAGTAATGTCATGGTGAACTCAAAAGTCAGATTTCCGTTGTCTGCTAATGCTACAAAACATTTAAGTTTGTGATTTTAACCTAACAAAATATTGGCAAGATCACGGGATTTGAATGCTCTTTCATACTTTGTTAAACGTGCCTTTAATATTTTTCAATGAGTGCTCTTTTGTTTAAGAGATAATACAAAGAAGCAATGAAGCTCAAGGTAAAGGCTCAGCCTTTGCACTTTCTGGATCACCTTCCTCAACACAACTAGGACTTTGGCTAACCCTGAGAGTTAAATAGGTGCAATTTGTTTTTTCTTGGTATGGAATCCTTGGTACTGCTACGCATTGTCTGATCTGCTCCTGTCCTTGTGAAATACATCGAACTGGCTCTATGTTGTTGTATTTGGAGGGTTCTTATCTGCTTTGTCTTTTATTCCCACTTTATTTTCCACTGTGTTTTTAAATCAACGCTTGGCCTTGCCTGAACCACAGTTAGAGCTGCATAAATGAATTCTGCCAGTTCCCTCTCACTCCTCGTAAAGCTCCGACTTCCTCCCCTCTGCTTTTTTTTATTTTTTTAAATACACTTGATAAAGACACGCTCATAATTGTCAGAAGCTCTTTTTAGTGAAGAACAATGTCCGGGCCTGTGTGAAAAGACCAGGGGTCTTCAGGTCTGCCTGCAAACGCAGAACAAAGCTCAGAAAGAGCTGGGCTCATTGCCATTCTGCGCAGAGCCGACGAGGCCCTGGGCAGAAGCACGCGGGGCCAAGCCAAGGTCCGCTCAGGATGCACGCTCAAGAGGTCCGTGACCCAGCCAGGGTGACCTTACACTGACCCTCTTGAGTTTCATCGCCTGAAGGGGGGAAAATGTGGGTTTGTGTGTGTTGTACAGTACAAACTGTACTTGCTCTGAGTGGTCATGTTTATCTATGACTGGGAGGTTTTTCTTCTGTATAAAAGAAGAAAAAATAACTTGGCTTCAGATACAGTTGGATGTAAAATAATGTGCTCTTGTGAGTTTTAATGCTTCTTTTTCGGGTCAAAGTTATATATTTCACTGCAAAAACGGTAAAACAATAGGGCTAACACCACTGGGGGATGATATTTCTTTAATCTGTCAAGTTAGAGAAAAAAATGGTAAAGTACATAAAGTTTGCATCCTGACTCCTGAAGCATATTTATCCATCTGTCTGCAGCAGATGTTCACTATCCTAGATAAAGTGGGACTATTGACTAGATGGATTTTTCTCTGACTTTGGCATTTCTAGCTAAACTCTTGGTTAATCCAATTTGATTTTCACAACAATCAATTAGTTGCATTAATTGTTCATACATTAATGCAACTAACCAGACTTTTCTGTAAAATTCAATTAAAATCTTGTTGGATATAGTCTGTCACCTAGAACAATATCTGTTTTTCGATCTTTCCTTTTTCATTCAATGTAAAACTATTTTATCATGAGACAGTACCCACTTAAAGAAAAGCTTTCTGTGCACACGTGACATCACAAAAGGTGTAAAGCTTCCTGCCTTTTCACAGATTATTCCTTGGAACATAATTCCAAATTATTTGGACTTTTAAAAATTTTAATGTAGATTTGTTGGTAGGAAAAATATATCCCCAGAGAGCCAGATAGTAACTTTAACAGAAGATAACTAATGTTTTGATCTGGAGTTAACATTTTTTGATGGACAAATGCTTCTTGATGGCTTTTTTAAGAAAGATTTTTCTTTAGATTTTGGTTTGGCAGATACTGACTGAGCACAATTTTATCAAAGCCTGCTTTGTATGAGGGGAAGAATAAAATTTTCTATAAATAAGGTAATACCTCTACCACATGTTGGAACTACTTCCTTAGGTACAGTTTATTTCTTTCAAATACAATAAATAATATTAAATAATCTATTTTTTGAGTTCTTAACATCTGTCTCTAAGCAGAAGTACCTTCTTGTGTCTAAATCTGTGTGTCTTTCCCTCCTCCCCTCTTCTAGCTCTGTTTTTCCCCTATAAATAAAGGAATAGCTTGGGGTCAAAACTGGTTTAACTTATCCCTAGTCTCCTGTTTCTCTTTTTGCATGGTTCATAAAAAAAGAAGAAGAAAAACCTCAGACAAATAAATCAAACCAAAAGGGAGCCACTGTTACTGCATGTGTATCCACTGCTGTTGTCATGGTAAAACCTGATTTTAAGTAAGTGCCTCAACTCTATGACATTTTGACATTGAAATGAAGTCCAACAACTGATTGTTCAACTAATTTTAATAATTTCTGGTGAAGTTATTACTGTGATTACTGTGTTGATATGTGAGCAGTGTCTGACTGGGTGAAGGAACAAGGACAAACACACGTTCCCTTGATGACTTACACAAAGAAATTCACTGAAAGCCAACTTTCCTTTTTTTTTTGTTAAATACTAATATGCAAAAGTGCAAAAATAAACCATGTGTAGTTTTATATACATATTTAGATACTAAGTAACAACTATAACCTGAATTTATTCTGTTTTCAGGTCAGCTAAAAGAAAATTGTCTGTTTGACAGAATAATGGGAATTTATTTTTTTTTTCCTGGCAGCTAAAACAGAATTATGTTGAAAAATTCTCCAGCATGAACACACACAGTCACAGATCAAATACACTGCACACTTGTATAGGGCTGAAATGATTCCTCGAGTGATTCAAGTACCTTGATTATTAAAATTCCTTGAGGAAAATTCACCTGCCTCGAAGCTTCGTTAATTTATGATTTATTATTTAACGCACCGTGTTAAGGGTCGGGTTATTACTTGCATTGTGCAGGTCTCTCACTTCCACCTGAGTTGTTGGCGAAAGCTAAGTGTTAGCAGCATAATGTCCAGTTTTCAAGTTCGGCCTGGGAGGATTTTATTGATTGATGATAATGTCTGGGTCTTTGTCGTTTTTCGGGGGACCAATAAGGATCCTTAAAATGACTGGCGCGATGCCTGGAGTACGGTAGTCTTTTCTCCTCCCGGAGATGCTGCCTGGTGGCGGCTCAGAGCGCTGCAGGTGTATTTATACAGGTGAGCGGATAGACTGAACACTGCGGGCGGCTGCGCATTAGATGATTAACGTAAGTGTAGCTTTACGGACGAACCGGAAAATTTATTTCGTATCATTCCGGTCTCAACAAATGGGTGGTGAAGTGCATCATGGCGGCACGTAGCAGGTAGATGTGTTTCTGTGTGACTAACGAAGGTGTCAAATCTTATCGCTAACAAACACAAAAGCTGTAAATGTCTGGGCAAGGTGAGAGTTCATCTATTACACTGACTGTAGATGAATACATAAACGAAAAGCTGGAGTACAGACATTTTTTATAAGCGTATTTGTGTCTGCCTCTTTATTATTAAATTGAATATAACTTCAGATTTTTGTGTAACTTTTCTTCAGGTTAACTTAGAAAGTGAGCTATTATTGTTACAGGTTAATTTTCTAAACTACAGAAAAGTTATTGTTAGGGAAGCTCAAATATGAAAAATTGGACTGATGTTGATATGCGATAGTAATACTGCTGTTAGATTTACCAATGTTTTATCTTTTTTTTTTATCATCCGATTACTCGATTAATCGTAAGAATAATTGATGGATTACTCGATTGCTAAATATTTGTTTACAACAGCCCTACACTTGTAATACTAGTGCATCATTTCCTGTACTGCTACTGAAATGTGGAAATGGTGACCTTCCACCAGCTTAATCTCACTGCAAAAACTACATCTGTGTTGATAAAGATTCACTCCACTCAGGATGCCAGATGCTTGAAGCTTAGTCAAGCTAACTTACTTTCAGATGAAGTTGTCCAAAAGCCACATGGCAACTTGGGGCATTCCTACAGGCAGTTGCCATTTTTTTAGGAGGTTAGGTGTTAAATGTTATCCAGAAAACCTCCAATGAATACTTTGAATATTTATATCACATGCTAGTGTAAAATATCTCCCAATAAAATATCTCCTACACACTTTCCCCTTGTTTTTGAAAAAGATTTACACTTTCACAGTCTCTAAGATTCCAATCAAAAAACCCAATGTTCCACTGTGAAGTGGTGACAACGTAATCAATAACCACAATAGAAGAAAATCTGTGACTATGACCAGCGCATAGTTAAAGACTGTATGTTATGCAACATATCAGTTACTTCAGGTAAACTAAAAATACACCAAAAATACACCAAATACTGATTTATACTGAAATAACAAATTTCTTTTGAAATTTGTTATTCAAAAGAAACTATGAAGAAAGCTTACACAGCTATACAAATCTTCATCGGCAAAGTGTTCAAATACTTGCTGGTAATGACGATTTTTATCACCTTTGAGCCTTGCTTTGTCTGATGTTTTCTCAGACTTACACAACATGCTAACTCCGGAGCAATGAACTCTAAAAGTCTTGATTTATAAATGTTACACAGTGGGAGTCAGGACCCCAGCTGTGGCCTTGTTAAGATCTCACGGGGATGCCAGAGTGGATCATCTCACCCCCATCCACAACACCTCCTCTGTCCAACATCTACGGTCATCCTCTTTATCTTCTCTCTGGCATATTCACCTTTCTTTGTTCAACAAAACCACTGTCTCCTCTGCACATGCCCTACCCTTCTGTTACAAAGAATCCACGACTCTTATCCGTATCCAGTCTAACCTTCTTGTCGTCTCTTCACCCTTCTCCAGGACGGCCTGTTCCTTTAACGGTTGACCTCAGGTACTTAAGCCTGGACACCTTATTTACTTTTACTTCTTACAGCTTCAGTTTTGTCGACACTTATGTATTGTTGGGTTTCTAAAAGTCGTAAAATCCCCATTAACAGAAATTGTATGTAGTGTACTTCTGTATAATTCTGAAGACATAATGCCTTCAGAATTATAGTAAATCATAATAAAGTATTTGTTCTATAGAGTGTAACACCAGGGTTTAGCAAAAACGTTGACTTATTTTGGATTCACAGAAACAAGATATGAGATTTTGTCAACATAATCAGGAAAATGGAATCCCTCTTTTTTCACAAATCACAATTTAAACGTTGCAAACTGTTTTTAAAAAATCTCATTTGTCGCTTAATCAGTCCTTATATGTACATCTTTAACCACAGGCAACCTAAAACGGTCCAGATTTAAATTAAAGAAAGTCCTTTAATTTAACACTAGCGCTACAGATCATATCCGTTTAACTGTAGTTTTTTTTACTACAGACTGAAGTATTTGCATATTTTCATAAAGTACTGTTAAAACCCTCTTTTTACAATGTTTATTGTAGCATGAATTCAAAATCTGAACTTCACAAATACAGGCATTAACCCTAATTATTCCAGATTAAATGATAAGTTGTATCTATAACTGACCTTAATTATCCTCTTATACGTTCTGAGTTTAATGAAGCACCACGCTGTATAAAGCTGCACAAATTACTGATCAAAATAGGAAATGCTGGCATACAGCTCATTGTAACTGTAACTTAAATACCACATAAACGTGTCCAAGTCTGTCTGTAGGTTCTCCGTAAACTCAGCGCCACATGAGAATGCTGATTCCAAATGTACACATGTTGACATCCCACTGTATTGGGAGATAAGATTCCCCCCATGGTAATTCACCTGCCAGTATGTACCCAGTAGGGCTGCTTATGCAGAGCAATCCTTTGATTTAATCCGCAGCCAAATTGATTGAACATAGCCTCAGGTCTGCACCGGGCCCTTTGCATAAACAGATCCAGACTATGTTATGTTTAATTTACTCTCCTTCCACTGGAATGGAACCAAACTGATCAGGACTTGTTTACACTCTCTGGCCCCAGCAAGCCCTGGCCTACTTTTAACAACCTCAGTGCACTTTAAACGGAGTCAAGTGTGTGCTCGTGTGCGTTTGCTTTTTGTGCATCTGACAGCTTGTTGTGTATACGAGTGTGTGTGTGTGCACTCAACAAATTAGCTCTGCCTCCATGATGTAGGGCTGCTCGGATCCATATATCGTCAGCCTTGGAGGGGGTGAGATATCTTTAGCTCCCTGGCCCCACAGCCAGTCTGTGCTGGAAGTAAGAGACTGGTTACATTTGCTCATCTGTGCTGAAGATGCATGGAAGCTGGCTGTGTGGCCTCCATAGGGTCTCAAAACATTCATCATGACTCAATGTTAAGGATAAGATGCATGGTTTTCAAAATGTTTTATGGATACACATCTGAAAGATGTGGTAAGCGTCTGTTTTCCGACAGTGGAGTAAAACATTTTAGAATCCCCTTTTGCTGTGGATGCAGCTCTTTTGGGTTATGTTTCAGCCATGCTTGGACATGTAAAAACTAGTGGTGGGACTCGATTAAATTTAATTGAGTTAACTGCAGAGCTTGGAATGAATTAATCACTTCAAAAACCTCTTTTTGCTGTTAAACTATTGAATGAGTTCAACAACAAATATATTTGTTTTTAATCTCTTATTTAGGCGATCCAACCATCAGATTAGTGTAAAGTGCTATTGCACCCATTTGGCTTTAAAGTGTTTAATGTACCGCTGCTCATTCATGAAACTACTTTGAAAAATACTTCTTGAGCCCTCCCATGGACTTGGCGTGATTCTCAGGAGGAGAGCAGCCGATGTCACGGACGGACAGTGGGGAAAGGTTCTGGGGTTGTTCCATTAGACGGTCAGTTCCCGAAGCCACACACAAAGAAAAACCTTGTAAAAGTGCTCGTGGGGTCAGTTCAACCCTGCGCACAGAGTGAATAGCTTAAGGACTCCAAACTACCCAGTGTCTTTAAGACTGCAGGGGTTTGGACTGTGGATGCTGATATTAGCATTTGGGATGTCTGTGCTCGCTGCAGCATGTTCTGCATTGTGATGCTTAGCTTAGGTCAGGGGTGGGCAACTCCTGGCCTCGAGGGCCGGTCTCCTGCAACTTTTAGATGTGTCTCTACTTCAACACACCTGAGTCAAATAATGAGGTAATTAGCAGGACTCTGGAGAACTTGACTGCACTTGGGAGGTGATTCAGCTGTTGGATTCAATTGTGTTGGACCAGGGAGACATCTAAGAGTTGCAGGACACTGGCCCTCGAGGACCAGGATTGGCCACCCCTGGCTTAGGTGATAGACCAACTTCTTTTTGAACAATGTCCACACAATAATAGTCCTTTAGAGTGTCCCTTCAGATTGATTTTTGTGGACCAAGAGAGGCGGCTTTGTTGTCCATTGTTGTTGTTTCTGGATGTTACTTGTGCTTCAAATTTACAGACGTGCAGGGAAAAAAAGCCCCCACCATCATTAACAGTGGAGGAAGGGTGTTTGGGCTGATGTAGAGTTTTAATTTTTCCCGTCACAAAATCCTTGTTTAGTTTTGACCTCATCCTCCACATATTTACTGTGTTCTTGTGACAAACTTTAAATGGGAACTTATTTCGACTTTTTCCAGTAATGGCTTTCCATACAACGATTTATACATGATATAGCCGTAGCTCGGGACACTCTTTTATAACTTAACTCTGCTTTTAAACTTCTCCCCAACTTTTTTTCTTCACCTGTCTGTTGTGCTACATGGACTTTGTGAAACTTTTTAGGTGACCTTTGAAGGCAATTGCTTGCAATTTTATGTTGAGATATCAGAGCAAAGCGAGTTGTCCCTTTACTTTTGGCTCATAGTTGAATCATGTCACATCTTTAATTTATACTTTTTATGCTTTACGGTGCAGAGGTGGCAGGTGTAGACACTTACACACTGCATTAGCTTGAATGGGTTGAAAACAGGCCGACAACAGCCCGCGTTTGGAACGATCAGCTCTAACGTTTAGACGACGTTCTCTTCACTAATTTGTGTCAGAGCTGCTTTATGTCGTAAAGCGCAATTACAGAATCAAAGGCACATATATGCTCTCAAGCAAAAAAAGAAAAGAAAAAAATCAGACACCCATCTGTCTCTCAGAACATTTTCTTCTGTCAGTCAAGAGGGGAATTCAGAGCCGCGCGAGCCTCTCAGACTGAACGTGTCGACTTCTGGATGAAATCGAGGGAGATGTGCGAGTTTCTGTGCGCTCGCGCATAACTCCCTCCCTCCCCTTCCCGCCCCGCCAGCTCACTGTACCAGCGGCCCCTGTAGCAGAGGAGATAGCAGCCAAAGATTAGGATGTAATTACACGCCACTTTCTGCTCCATCCCTCTGCCCGAGAGAGGAAAGAGGGAAGAAACGAAGGCGAGGAGCGGGCGAAGGCGGGGAGCCGAGGAGGAGATAAGGCCGGGCCGGGTTTTATGTGTGTGTGATGAACATCCTAATGGCACACCCATGCTGCAAATGTTTTGACTCGAGATTTACCCCCTCTGCGGCTCGCCGTGGCCGTCTGTCACCATGGTAACGAAATGAACCCCCCCCTCCGCTTGTCCCACATGCAAAGGATGTGTGTGCCACTCGTCCTCTAAAGCACGAGACGTTAGGATAATCCCCTCTTCTCATTTAAATGTAAAGTCAGCAAAAGAAAGTATCTCTGCCAAAAGTGTTATGTATGTATGAGGACCTATGTGCATAAAAGTGAGCTAAAAAAAAAAATCTAATGCCACCAAATTTAATATTTTCCCTTCGTCTCCCCCTAATATTGAACCTCTTTTGTTTCCTTCTTGCCACCACCGACTTTGTGCTGCTTCTCCTTTTTCCTCATGGTGACATTTTTAGGTCATCCCTCACTTACTTTCATCATCTCCACTGCGGCGCGTAGCACGTGCTCGCATCCGCGGCTCGGATCCTTGCGAGGTGAAGCCGGTGGGACGTATAGGGGGCGGTAGAAGGGGTGGAGGGGGGATGCAGGATAAATCCCTCAGGGGAACATGAGGGGAACGATCATCTCCCGGCATTCCCGCACACGCTTCCCGCTGGGTGCCTTTTGAAGACGGGGAACGCCGTTGTTAGTGGAGGCTGCTGTCACAAACATGCACTGGCACCTAATCTACAGATTGTCACGTATGTGTGTGTGTGTATCCTTCATCCCGGCCACACATGTCCACCTAAATTAGACCTGAAAAAAGTTTAACTTTTTCAGCTGTTCTTACAGATAACCTCTACTTTAAGGGGCCGGGTTGATTTGAATTAGCGAGCAGGAACGTGTTTGTGTCTAACAGACAAAAAAGAGCGGGAACTCGGGGAGTTCCACACTTTCCACAGATCAAAAGCTTTCAGGGGATTTTTTTGGAGCTGGTATTTGTGTTTGTGTGGGGGGTATGTGTGTGTGTGTATGTTTAACACACACACAAGGGGGGCTTGGGGATTTTGACACAGATGTGAATGTGGAAAAACAAAAACAGCACACAGACCAACCATACATATGCTATACTTCATTATGTACAGCTAAAAGTACAAGCATTTCTCACACACAACTTTACTCCTCTGTCAATGCCCCTTTACACTCCTACACACACCTTGTCATTACTTGCAACCATGTAAACAGTATTTTTCACCCTCTCCTCAATGATGTTACAATTACAGATTGGTTACCATTTAAAACTCACCAGAAAATAAAAATAATAATCACAAAAAGCACTTGGGATTTTTGCTACCTAAAAAGACTCAATGTATTTATTTTTCCTCCAATAGAAACTATAAAATAAGCTGGAGTTCTTTACTACTAATTAGATTGTTGCTCTCTCTAAAAAGTTTCTTTTTTAATGAACAAGTTATTTGCTTTTGCTTTTTTTTTTTTATGAAAGAAAATATTCAGTACACTTCACACTCTGCTTTATTTGGCTTGATCCTCAAGTCTTTTGGAAAGATTTTCATAGTTGAGCAGTTTGGAAGGTGTTTGTGCTGTTATATCTGGGATTAATTGAAAGCCGCGGGTTAGTAGTGTGATAATCATCAGAAAATCCTGATGCAGTCTGGTTCAGCCATGAGTTTGGGTCCTAAAACTCAAGCGCACTTGGGTTATTCAGTAAGCCAATGATCTGTAGAAGAAAAGATCTAAAGATGACTTTGGAGCAGCCAAGCTCACGCTCAAACAAATGTTCAATTTATTAACAAAATCGTCATTTATAACCTGATTTTACACTACATTTGCACTGTATCTTAAAAATTGATTTGAAATAGGACATGATTATATTTACTCTTTTTGGCTGACTCCCTTTCTGATGCTGATACAGACTATAAAGGCTTTGACCAGCAGTCTGTACACCCTAAAGAGGCCCAGCTTATAACTATTCCTGTAAAACAGCGATTTTTATCACACGTGTTCAGACATCAGCCACTTAGTCATTCCATAGCCTGTACTATGTTGACAGCATATTAAAATCATGAGTGGATTACCAAACAGTTTCTAAATCATACCGAAATCATGGCCGGATTATTTCCATGTGACATCAGCTCGTCTGCGGCCACTAAGCCATATTTAGTTGACGATCAAAAGGCTTAACCTGGCCAGTAAATCCCATCCTAATATTCCCACTAATCTGTCCCCAATCCAAACTATAACCGAATCAGCATTGGTTGGCCGTTTGTTGTTTGTCCAGGACTTCATTTTCCCGTTCCCTTGCTATCTCTCCTCGCCCCTCCCTGACTCAGATTTTGCAAGCGAAGGAAGCTGTTGAGCGTAAAACTTGTTTGCGACTCTGCTTCTGACTCTTCGTGTTTTCCTGTAAATATTCACCATGTTCAGGCAACATGACTAATTTTTCTGGCAGATGCAGCGCTACATAACAGACACAAGCACACACACTCACACACACAACCTCTCATACCACAGCGGCCTGATTGAAGCCACATACCTAAACAAAGGATTAGAGACTTATCATCAAGTCCCCGAATTTAGATGTTAGAGAGGTTATGTTTCCTGGTAAGGTTCTTATCCTTTACAATAAGCAGGCAGCATCCGAATGTTATTCATTCTGCTTGTGAATAGCACTTTGCTTGATGAGAAAAGTGTGTACAGCCTTACTCCTGCACTTGTTTGTTTGGGACAGATCAAATGCCGTAATCAGATCAACATTTTTCAATAAAGATAGAAACGGGAAACAGGTCGGCGGGGCGGGACGAAGGGGCGTGGCGCAGCAGACAGCGGTGGCGATGAGGTTTGAGGTTTTGTATTGAGGGGAGCCTGGAGGAGAGTGGGATGCTGTGGTGGGTGGTGCTGGTGGAAGGGGGCAGCAGAGCTTTAAAATTGGTTGGGAATAAATGGTGCGAGGGTGGGGAAAGTTGGGAGATGAATTTATCAAACTGCTAGTGTCGATCTGTCACCTCACATTATCGATTCTGCTTCTCTGATAGCTTGATCTTGAAACGCCTTAATAGATAAAAATGTTGGCAGGAAACAAAGTATATATTTTGATTATTTTTAAAGTAAGTCCCCACATTGTAGGATGAATTACTACACATAGAAAACAGCTCAACAGACAGGACAAATGGAGAACTGATTAACAGCAAGTGTGGTTCCTGAAATGTTACTTTTTATATAAACATGTAAAGAAACTTTAATAAATCACAAACATTTTCCAAATTTTCAATACAGGAAATGGAGAGAAAAACGGTGGAGACAGTGTGATGTGTGGCAATAAACTATAATAATGACACAATAATAAACAGAGTTTATTTTTAGATTTGTCATTGAACTGCATCTGTGGCAAACTGCCTTACTTTTCCAACTCTGGATTACTCAGCTGATATCGTACTATTCCACATAACAGGTATTCTTTTTTTTATTTAGAAAACAAATACGGTAAGTATGAGTTGGATGAATCACAATCGTTGTGTTTAATACTACTACTACTAATGTATTTTTTGAGCAAGAGAAACTTTTTAAAGGGTTAGTTTGGATTTTCTTAGGTGAGGTATTTTTTTTTTTACTTTTTATACAGTTTGCTCATTATTTTCTAAATGTACTGGTGGTCTTGCTTATTTTAGTTCATACTTGCGGTAAAAAGCAGCATCACCAAAGTGAATTTCCTCTTGCAGGTTCTTATATCAAGCTAAGATACTTTTTATAATAATTTGAAAAAATCTCAAAATGAATATCACTGTGATTAGAGTATCTATTTGGTCAAAGGACATGTCCGTTATGCACTGGCCAACTATCTTATAGTGCATTTGGAAAGTACATTTTGTTAGGTTACAGCCTTATATCAAATTGTATTAAATTGATCACTTTCCTCAAGATTCAACACACAAATACTCCATTATAACAACATGGAGACAATGAGAGTTTTGCAGACTTTTTTTTTTTTTTTTTTAATGGAACACCAAGAAATCACATTTATATAAATATTTACAGCGTTTGCCATGAAGCTGAAAATTTGGTAATTTCCTCTGATCTTCTTAGAGATGTTGGTACAACTTAAATAGAGACCACCTTTGGTAAATTCAGTTGATTGGACTTCATTTGGAAAGGCACACCGCCGTCTACAGAAGGTTTAACATTTAACATCAGGTCAGAGCACAAACACCAGAGTGTTAAATAAAATTAACTGTCTGTAGACCTCAGAGACAGGATTGTCTGGAGGCACTAATCTGGGGAACAGTACAGAAACATTTCTGCTGCTTTGAAAGTCCCAATGAGTCATAATGGGGGTATTTGTGTGTGGAATTTTGCGGAAATATATTCATTTAATTACAATTTGGAATAAGCCCGCAAGATGACATGTGGAAAAAGTGAATCGCTGTGAATACTTTCCGGACACAGTCCAAGTTAAAATGAATGAGTTAACCATTTTCGAATGTGTTGTGACTAAGCAAGCAGGTTATCGGTTTCATGCTTATATAACCTGCTATAGCTACAGGATTCAAGCTGCACCCGTGTTGCTGGTAAAAACAGACCCCAGACCGTTGGCAAGCCTGCTTCTATGCAGTGTTGGTATTTTCACTGCAGTTGGTACACTGATTTTGTTGTTGGAAAAGAACTGTATGCACCTGTGTTTATACACCAGCATGGTCTTAGTAAGTCACCCACAGATGTGGAAACTCCCAGAAGTGTTCTTACTAAAACTAAATCAGCTTTGACAGTAAAAGGTTCCTCATTGATGGTTTTACTTTAAGCTTTCACACAATTTATATTAAACGAATGATTCCTTATTTAACATTGTGAAAGTTAAAATTTGGTTCTTATGATGCAAATTTAGAACAGATCACAAAAAAGTGTTGAATACGACCATAAACTTATTCTATATTCTATCCCTTTCTACATTAAGACAGATGCTAAGCAAAGTGGATATTTTCTGCTGCGTTTCATTCTGTCTGCATGCAGACAAGGCTTTAGATTGGAAGAAGCAATACTTTTAAATTAAAGTTTTATTTGGTGGACTGAATATATAAAGATGATAAACAATAAGAATGTTTCCATAGATTTTTTTATGCACATTTTGAAAATTTGCTTTAGAAAATGTTTATGGAAACGACAAAATTCAAAACAATTTCCTCAATTTTACAAAGTTTTTACTCTCGCTGTGGGTGCTTTTTGACTTTTGAGAGTTAATGCGCTAAAGTGGAGATGGAAACATCTAGTAAGTAAGTTCTCACATAGCGAACATTTACCTGACATGCCTGTATAGATGCATTTCTTTCTCTGAATTTCTGGTCAGCATGTAACATCTCTAATGCTAGAGGACAGAACAATTACAAACTGCCCTGTAGTAACACGCTTCTGAGTTTATTACAGCCACACGTAACGTCAAGATCTGACAAAGTTCTGCTTTGCGTAACCTGGTTGATTCACTCCAAAATCTAATTTGCATTTTGTTTTTTTCTTCCACTCAAAATTTGATTGACAATTGGATGGAAACATAGCTAATGATGGAGAAACCTGCATTATGAATGTTTTTTTTTTTTTTTTTCCTTCTGTCACTTTCTGTTCTAAAAAAACATTTTTTTTCTTTTACTTTGTTCAATCCCAATATAGGGGAAGAAAAAATATTGATGAGAAGTTTACCAGCACAAACCTCTGGAGCGGATGCTAACATTACCATCATTAGCAACTAATGGATGAGCAGTTGCTGTATTCTCATAGCGCTTATCCTCATTTTCTTTTTACCACTGAAAGTGCTTGAAGCTTTATTATTTTTATTTTTGAGTATTGTCGATGCCTTTGTCAGAACAACAGGGCCGGTCAAAACCACTGCTTCCTTTCTTACTTCAAAATAAGAGTCTTAAACATTGATACAAGGGGTTGAATTGGCCCATTCATAGTTTGGACTTGCTCTGATTTGGATAACACTTTGTGAGCCACACTTGTACATTGTGCTGTTTTTTTAACATTCCAAGATCTCACCTGTTTACACATGGAAAAGTTTCTGGGTAAGCCTTACAGAATAGTCGATGGACTGCTGAGAGATAAAACGAGGCAATGAACTCCTGAGAAACCAGCTCTGCAAATCTGCCAATAGGAACAGATGCGGTCTACAGAATGATGAACAGCCAAGTTCATTCACATGGAAAGAGCTCCTAGAAGTTGTTATATCCACATTGTGTTGCCAACCCATTTAGATTTGTGA
Organism: Brachyrhaphis terrabensis; assembly: GCA_903067065.1. Taxonomy (NCBI): domain Eukaryota; kingdom Metazoa; phylum Chordata; class Actinopteri; order Cyprinodontiformes; family Poeciliidae; genus Brachyrhaphis; species Brachyrhaphis terrabensis. The sequence goes on along the minus strand of CAEGAG010246116.1, from coordinate 51,269 downwards.
CTGCCTTCAAATCAAACATGACTGCAGGGGAGTGAACAGCATGATTTTCAAGCATCCGCGAGATGATTTATTGAACCTGGAAAAGTATATCCCCAAACGTGCAAAAAGTGTTCTGTTTTTAATCACGGCAATAAGAGTTTTAGCTGTCAAGTAATGAATATTTGCTGCCTCCAGGCTCCTGGCTGTAATTAAAAAAATTGAAACTGCCTGTCAAGGGAAAATAAAACTTGTCATTTGGTATCAAAGTTTACAGTTTTGTATATAAAGCCTTGAAAATGATGCAATGTTTGAAGAAAATGAAGGCGTTGATTTATTTTTGTGGCACTGTGGGCTGAGACGTTGAGATTTGCTGTGATTAGAAAACAAAATTAAGTTGGATTATATGCACTGGTGCAAACAAGAAAAGGAATGTTCTCATTTTCATTTTGATGCTTCCTAAATTCTTATCTGTTGATGGTAGTTTTAGGTTGTTTTTTCTATTTTCTGTGTAATAAAATCGGTTTTGGTATTCCAAGAAAACCTTATGTTTTTTCCAATGTGATACCAATATCAAGGGTTCAGAGTTGCATCAAAAAGATCACGGGGTGATACAGGGTCTGTTAAGACTAGGGGGTATATAGTGCCCCATCTGCACCATATGGGACAGATCCCATGACCCCCATTCAAAGTCTACCTCTGAAGCTTCTGATGTGGAATCAGTGGACCGTGTTGAACTTTGTGACATGTCAAAACGATAATCAACCAGGATATGATGGCTCGCTTATTTCAGGGTATAATGACTTTAATGAGTCTTCTAGAAGTGAAGCATCACAAGCAAAATATTTGAAATGAACTATGCTAAGAAACCTTTAAATTGATAGTTAAAGCTGCTCCTATTAACAGTAGGAAGTAGGAAGGTGACGATATGTGAAATGGTCGTCTGTGTTCCTTTGGGTCAGCAGTGGTTTTGATCTTAGACTTCTCATGTCAATGGCAATTTGATCCCTTTTCTTTCTCATTACTGAATCATTAATACTGATCTTAACTTATGCAAATGAAACGTGCTAAGCTTTAAATGTTATTCTCGGTTCCTTTATGGCTTCCTGAGTAAGGCGTTTTTAGAAATTTTATTACATTGGGGAACGATGTGTTGCTTTGTGAGATCTTTTATCCTTTCTGTTTAAGTAATTTCTTGATTCTAGATGTCAGTTTTCAACCTTGTGTGGTGCTAGTGAAATTGAATTCAACATTTTTAAAAAATGAGGTCAGTTAACTGCACTAAAGGGGCAGCATTATATCCTTTTATACCACAATCAACTAATGATCACTCTCAGTTATTATAAAAATGCTATACATATAAAATATGACTTAAAAGAAATTTTACTTCCTGATTGAACACCTTGAAATTGGGCGTCTGTCTCTTTAAATGATCCTGCTCATTCTGAAACTCTGCCTTCAGGAAGTCATCTACTAATCCTTTAACAACGTTTTTACCAGTGTTTCAGTGAGAAGTAGCTTATATGATGAGCTCAGCTAATGAGCAGTTCTACCAGGTGTTTGCTAATTGGTGCTGGTTAGTCTGAAGGAACTTCAGGGGGAGATTTGTGGATGTGGGGTGGTGCTCTGTGAGGCAGAAGCTTGGAAACTGCACCTCCGAGGAGGGCGGAGTTGGGTCCAACCAGATGTTTTGCACAGCTGAATGGTTGCCATGGGAGATTAAAGGATTTCTCAGACATGAATGTAAGAATCAAGGCAACACTCTAGGTATGTTTTTGATGAGGGAATAATATTATAACATGATGTATAGCTTAATGAAGTCAATTTTACATAATACTGCCCCTTTAACTCATAAATTCAGGTAATTATTCTTTCACTTAGAGCCACGTTGCTTTCTATAGCATTTTTCCACTTTATTTGAAATAAAAAAATCTGTACTTTGTCATTGGCTGAATTCTATCAGGATTTTATTAGTTTATTTCTTAATGCAATGTTATTGTAACGTAGGATTATACTGTAATTTGGAAAAGCAACAATTCAACAGCTAGCTTAACCTCTGATAATGTCATGGATGAATCAGGCTTAGAATAGATTTAATTTAATTGTGCTAGACTAAAACAATCGCTAAGCTGTTTTAGATCTGTTGTCTATAATGTGAATGAAAACAAATAATGTGATCTACGACTTGTACATATCTTTGCATAATGGCGCCATCGCTCTATGTCTGAGCGTTGCTCAGTCTGTGTGACTCAGGGAAACTGTGTGGGAATGATTTATATAGGTCTAACAGATGTGTGTCTACCGCATAAAAATCTGTGTAGTGTGATAAGATCAGTCAAACCTGTCACCTGTGTGTGTGGTGAGATAAAGAGGTGTGTTCTTGTGTGTTTGCGGACTGCTAGATAATCCTAGAGAGCAGCTGTGTTTCAGCCTGCAGAGCTGCTCTGAGCTTACAGAAGTCGTATGGTTTCCTGACCTCCATTTGCTGGTAGTGAATAAATGGTGATTAGGGCTGAAGTTGAAATGATTATTTGATGGATAAAGTGCTTAATGACTTATTGGTGATGCCCATAATATTAGATTGTATTTCCCAGAGTTTTGAGCCAGGATGCATTGTTGTTTCGCCGTTACAGCTAAAACATCTGCGCATACAAATATCGGTTTTTGTGGTTTCTTTACCAACTATCTTAATTTAATAAAAAATTTTAATAAGGATGAAAGGAGGAAATTCAACACCGTTTGCTTTGCAAGTATTGTTTAAGATTAAACAGATATGATCATTTGAGGGTAATCAGATTTTGTGCTATATATCTATTACTATCCATTGGGAAAGTAGAAAATGACATTCTGCAAACAGCTTCAATTATTTGACTTGATATCATGTTTTACTTACTCAACCAGAAAAACATCTTCTTACAGAATGACCTTGCATAGGGTGATAACCATACAAACATAAAACAGAATCATTAAAGATGGATTTAATAAAAAACAATCTACATAAACATTTGACATTCTGTGCTAAATCTAAGCTTGTGGTGGATGCATTAGCCACGGCTAAAATTATTCATACAAATGTCATATTTAGAATTTTTTTAACATCTCTCATAATGTAAAAGGTGTATGAAATTTAGAAAAAAAAAAAAATCAATTTATATTTTTGATATATGCATGTGGTGAATTTTATTTATACCCTTTTCTGTAAGCAGAGGAGAGTGAATTTTACTCTGTATGCCCAGAAAGCATAATGCAGTGACGCCTCGTCATAGATATGACGGGATATTATGAAAATCTGCCTTATTTCATAATCTTTAACAACTTTTAGATATCAAAACGTACATTTAAGCATAACAAAGTCTGATAGGAACTTCTGCTTCAAGACAGTTGAGCTGTTTTACCCGGCTTACGATCGAAGGCCAACAACTGTGGCCATTTATGTGGCCTTAACAAAATCATATCCTATAAAATGCAACTAAGTACATTTTGGCAAATTAAGATTTTGCCTCAAACTTTGTCACTTTATTTGTGCTAGTTTCTCATGTTTTTGTATATTAGATTAGGAACTCGTCATTTGTCACTTCAAAGCCAGTTTAATTTCTTTAAGAAAAAAAACTAAGATAAAGAACAGCAGAACAGAAAAGCGGATTATTGTTACATAACAAAGCTATTTTTTTCAAAACGTGTCCAGGAAATTTAGAGTTATTTAAATTGGTGTTCAGATAAAATAACTGGCAATCTAACAGTTTCTCTGTGAGTGTAAAGTTTTCACAAAGGGTTTTATAGCGGGTATTGCCCCCTTTGGATGGATTAGTTGCCCCGTTGAAAAGCTGCTTAATTTCTCGTTTGAAGCCATCCAGAGCAATCTTGGATCACAGATTAAATTTTTTATGTTTGCGTGTGTCTCTGAGCACAGATAACACATTGCATTTAAAACATCAGCTCCTACTTGGAACAAGTGTCTTTGAAGTGTGAGGGGGTGTGTGTGTGTGTGTGTTCACAAACATCTGTGCAGGAAATACCCTAAAGTAGTATATCTTCTCTACTGGGTAATTAGACTACTGAATTCCTAAAACACACAGACTCAAACCCTTGAGTAATATTTTATGCTTTCTCAGCAAATCCAGAGCTTATTCCCTGGTTTTTATTACTACTTCCCTCAAACATTAACAATAGAGGCCCTTTTGATTTGCAGGAAACACAAGTTCTTCTTGCAATGCGTCTGTAGGAGTCTAATTCAATCTCTCTGACCCATTTCCAAAAGCAAAACAAAAGGAAGTGAAAAGATTTCTGCTTTCAACTTTTCAGGGTTGTTTCATCATCCTGAGCTGACCTGCTGGCGCAGAGAGTTCATTTATTGAATAGGTTTAAAATTAGACAGTGTTGGCTGTTTAATGCATTATGATTAGGAATGCACCAATCCAATTCTTTTTTCCTTTTTTTTAATTTTTTTTTTTACTGCCGATTTCAATCTGATACAGAGAAACAGCTGAATTGACTTAAAATGTTAGGGTTTTTTTCAACACAGACATAAATGCACTGAACTACACATTTATTTGATAACCAGTACAGCACACTTAAATACACCAATAGCTTCACAAGCTTGATGAAACGTGCAAAAGCAACACAACTTTAATTTGCTCAGTCAGTGCAATTAGAGCTAAAACAGCCACTGTAAAATAAATGATAAACTGAAGCTGATAAAAACAATAAACTGCAACCTTCCTTCAAATGGTTCAGAAAGTGAAATTAGTCATTCTAAATATAATTTAAAGCAAATAATAAAGCATGACATCACTTAGAGCACAAATCATAGAATTAGACTGAGTAGATAACTGATCTAGAATTTCTTTCAGTATCTGGACCGATGCTGATAATAACATCTGATTGTTATTATCTCTAACCAATAATTCGCCCACTAAGATTGTCTGAAAATGCTAACTTATATATATTTAGCGATACCGTATTGATTGTATTATAGATTGTTTTTTTCCCCTGCCTGCACCACCAGCACTTTTATGAATAGGTTTTCATAATCACACTTGTAGTTTTCAGTATTTTCTCTGCGTACCCCGGTAGCCAAGAGAAGACATTTCATTGCCAAATTTACTGCAGTGTCTTTAACAATTAAGTAATATCAAACTATTGGGAACCAAAGTGAGTAAGAAAAATACTTTGAATCAAGATTTGTATGTGATTGATTTCAAATGCAAAACTCAAAATGGAGGCGAGCTAATACCTGCTGATAAATCCATCTGAGAAAGGGAGGGGAGTGATTTAATAAGGTGAGTGTAATAGAAGGAGGGAGAGAAGGACGGATGGGGTGGATGAATGTTTTGATCAGAGCAATAAAGAGAAATCACCCCCCCAACTCTCTCTCCCTGCCCCCTTTTTCGTTGCCCTGGGCTGTAAGTGTGTGCCTCGTGTTGGAGTGTGAGTTACCCAGGCTACCTCTGCTGTAGCAACACACTGGGATGGGAATGAGGGGAGACAGCCAGGGGAATAGTGGAGAAAACGGAGAGGCAGCGTCAGTGGATTCCATTCAATCAGCGCAGCTCTGCAGCCAGCTCATCTGCTCCCTGACAATGGAAAGGTCACTACGAATTAGAAGCACACAGAGATTGGCGAGATGGAAGCAGGCAGCGCACACTCGGGCACAATCAGACAACTCAGACATGCACACAGTGACTGACTGATTTATCTTCCTGGTTACTCCATCGAGATGCTTCATTTCTCCCCTGTTTTTTTTTTTTTTTGACTTACACAAGTCACTCAAGGCGACATTTTTCATTTTCATTAAATTTTTTGTTTCATTCGCTCAATAATAAATAGGAGTTGTTCATGTTACAACTAAAAGAAATCATGAATATCTCCCCTTATTCACACAACAAAAATAAGCAATTTAGCAGATACAGAAATATTTTGAATATATGTAAAAAAAAAAAAAAAAAAATACAACAAAACATCGGTCATATCGTTCGGCATAACGTTTTCTAATATCTTTTAAATGCAGAAAGACATTTAGATTGTTTTATCTCGTCAAGATTGTTCCATAAGCGGCGACTTTCCATCGTCGCTGTTCTGAATCTAAACTTTTTGAAACTACGGTGCTTTATCCCCAAAGCCTGTAGTTGCATTAACCACAACTTGGTTCCCTTTCTAATGTCATCATACTCCTGCAAAAACTCAACAATTTTTCATAAATAAAAATCTGTGCATGCGCATTCAGCCTCCTTTCTTCCAATACCAGTAAATAAAATCAGATATAATCGCTCTACTTTTATAGAATTTAATCATAATATGAATTCTGAGTACTCTTCAGTGAAGGCCTCTGTTATTTATTGAAGAGCAAAGAACACAGATAGTGAAGGAATAAATTTGTGGGGAGGCTTTAAAACAGGTTTTGTCCCAAGCTTGGAACTTTTCAATCTACCATCCAAAAATTATGAGCTTGGCAAAACTGCAAAAGAAATAGCTATCCTCCCACTGACGATGAGAACATTAGTCAGAGAAGCAGCCGAAAGCTCTACAGCTTAGTTGAGTAAATCTCTTGACAAGACAACTGTTAATTATTTACTCCACACATCTGGCCTTTATGGAAGCGTGGTAAGAAGAAAGCCATAAGAACATGCAGTTTGCCTCGAGACATTTTGGAGGCTTAGCACACAAGTGGAATAAGGTGTTCCAGCAGATGAGCTCAAAGCAGCCCTGTTTACCTCCCACCAGGACACCGACCTTATCTATACAGCCAGGTCTGCTACACATGTTTATCGAAAGAAGATCTTACAGATGCTGCATAAAAATATCCAAAACTGAGGTGAAGGGTTCAAGGTGACATAGTTTAGGCCAAAGCATTTAGATTTGTTAAATCCCAGAACTAATTAAATTTTCTGGATCTCTGGCATTGAAAATTACTGTTATAGATTTTAGGTGTGTTGTAGAGACATAGGATTGTAGCGAAGGTTGGTTTTACAATCACTGAATACATGGGGTGATGTTTGTAAGAGTTTGTCAAAAAACAATAATTTGGGTTATTTAGCCTTTAATAAGAGAAACAAATAGGGGCTCATTTTCAAAATCACAGTTTCACCTAAATAGTTAGCAAGCTAAATATTGCTATTTAGTTACAAAGCTAAATATTACGATAATAGAAAAAAAATTCTTGGACTACCAAAATAAAAGCTTTGTCTGCTGGACCTGTTTATTAAGTCCTGCCTTCATGCTCTGAGCTAGCTAAATGTTTACTTTGTAAGCTAACTATTTAGCTAGCTCAATGCTAAATATTAAGTGCTAACTCAGTGCTAACTTGTACTGAGTTAGATTTCTAACTTCAGGGGTGGGCAATCCTGGTCCTCGAGTGCCGGTGTCCTGCAACATTTAGATGTGTCTCTACTTCAACACACCTGAGTCAAATAATGAGGTCATTAGCAGGACTCTGGAAAACTTGACTGCACTTAGGAGGTGATTCAGCTATTGGATTCAGCTGTGTTGGACCAGGGAGATATCTAAGAGTTGCAGGACACCGGCACTCGAGGACCAGGATTGCCCACCCCTGAACTAGATATTTAATATTTAGTTGACAAACTAAATATTTAACTTACTAATTAAACATTTAGCTTAAAACATAAAGATTTCTCAAAGTTTCACCATATTATTCTTTCAGCAATATGGTGAAAATATTTGTTTCAAAACTAACGCTACGACAGACCGACATTAATTATGTTAATTTTTGACTGTAACTTTACAAACGGCCCCCTATAGAATACATCCTTAATGAATAAATGTATATGGTGCAACGCTAGCATCTGTTAGCAAAGCCACTAATTTATAACAATCCATCTATTCGTTGTCCGTACCTCCCTGGTACAGACATTGAGCTGCTGCTCATCTCTGGCGGTCATTGGGTGAGAGGCGGAGGACACCCTGTAGATGTCACCAATTACTTTGTAGCAAGACATAATTTTTTATAATTTCAAGAAAAAAAGATGAAAACCATAGAAAAATATTATTTTTTTGGGATTGGTAGTTCTGTAAATCTGTTTAATATCGACCGGAATCTAAATCAGGTCAATGCATTCCTATAAATTTAACTAAACTGCTAAGGAAATTAGCATAATTTCTCCTCTGGCCAGTGGCCAGTAGCTAACAGGCAGATCTACTTGACATTGCATCATTGCTAGGCTTCTGTTCTAAATTCAAGGAAAATCTTCTCCTGTACACCTCTTTGAATTTACTTTGAACCTTTTGGGGCTAGCATATTTCACTAGCCTTAATAAGCAGTAAACGCTTACACAAGCAACCTTTGTTTTGCACTTGTAGAGAAGAGTGTCTGCTCATTGTACTCTGTGTTACTTTGGTCTGAATTATTGCTGCTCACATTCGAGGTCATGTTTTCCTGCGTTGTTTCCTCTGTACATCTGTCTCCCACACAGTTGCAGCCTCTTTTGACGTGTGGGTCATTGTGAAAACGCCGAGCGAATCTGGCACCGTAACAAAGCCGAGAGTTAAAACCCGCTTATTATTGAAATTGTAGACTCAGACTAGTTTTCTTTGGCTTTAAATCGTTTCATTAGGCTGTTCACTGGCAAATTATGGGCTTGACCATGGAACCACTGTTGTTGAACAAGGAAAGATTCATGTTTTATTCAACATTAATATCTCCTGCTTTGGTATCGGATCTTTCTAGTTAGTAGACTTGTTTTCTGCAGCACATTTTCAAGACTAGCACAGGGAGATCTTAACATTTATGAAAGGTCTTCTAGCTAGGGCTTTCACTCTTTGCCTTGGCACAAATATACAGTTGATGGAAAACAGGCAAAAGCTTTCCAATTGTACACTATTTATTCTCTACTGCTCATATTTGTTTCTACCAAATTTGCATATTCCACTGTAGAAAACACAGAGTACAACTTGATAAGTTCATGTTACCAGCCCGGGTATTGAACGTGCAGAATAAGAACCGTTTAAAATTAACGGCGTTTTAACCTGATCAGTGTGTTATTGCGTTCATTAGGTGGGGGTCCAGAGCGGTCAACGAATCCGCACGAATAGAGGTCAGCTTGTTCTTTTTGCCTTGTTTACCGTCTCCTGCTGTCTCCAGTCAGCGCTGCTGAAAGTACACACAGACAGCTCTGAGTGGGCTGTTTGTCTATGCATAATTTCATGCACGCGCGCCGGCCCTGTTAAGCTGCTAAACACATTGTATATATTTATCTTAGCGGATGAAGCTGAAGCATCCAGCTGATGAGTCTTTGCTTTAGACGGATCAGTCTGGTAAATGGGTTGGGAGGCAGGGAATGATAAATTATGGTGGATGGATATATGTGTATATATAAAATGGGACCTGACCCTATTGACATGATGTGGATTTAATCTGTACGTATGAACTGCCATATGAATGAGAAATGGAAGATAGAGTATTCAGTTGAAAAGTTACGCCGGTATTATTTATGTATGAGAAAAAAGCAGTGCCTCCTTGTTGGTTAGGTTCTGTTTAGGCTTTCAGGTAAACAGTGAAAAATGTTCTTTTGACTCCTTTTCCGACTCCCAGTTCTTCTCATGCCTCTCATGTGTCTCCATCTGCGGCACAACCATTTAAAATCATTAAACCTGCGAGAACCTTTATAATTTGGAGTGTTTTCACACCTGATAGTCCGGTAGGTAGACTGTTCAACCGGGGACCAAAGTTGCAACATTGGTTACATTTTCACACTGCACTGCATCAAACAGACCAAACCCTTGGAGGAACCTGTTTCCCCCCCTCGCCTTTTGTGGCGCTGCACCGAAATTACTGAAGGAAATGACACGATAACACCAAAAAAAGACACTCAGCGCAACTTACTTCTTCACAAAATGTAAACAAAAGTGGAGCGGCGTCATATTTTAGCAGTTTCTCTTTTGTCTTTGGTAGAAAACCATAAGCCATTTCTCCTGACTAGACTCTCATGAATACATCCTTATTGTACCTTAGCACTGGATTGAAACTCCTCTGGGACATGCAGTGCTTATAAAAAAAGTATTTGCCTCTTTGGACGTTTTATCCTTTTTAGTACTTTCACAAATTAATTATAATCAACATAGTTTGGATTTTTTATTTATTTATTTTTTGACAAAAAACCCCCTGAAAATAAATAAATACATTTATGTCAAAGTGAAAACTGATTTCTACAAAATACAAATATGTAACATTAAATTAGTGACTGTAATTATTCAACCCCTTCAAGTCAGTAATTATCAGATGCACTTTTGGCCCAGCAGGGAGTCTGATGGTTAAGTCTGAGTCAGGTTTGCACATCTGGATGCTGCAATTTTACTTAATTCTTCTTTGCAAAACTGTTCCAGCTCTGGCAGGCTGTGTGTGGGGGGGTTGGTAGTGAACTGTCTTTTTCTACCACGGTTGCGCCACACATTCTCCATGGGATTGAGGTCTGGCCTTTGACTGGGCCACTTTAGAACAACCACTTTGTTATCTTCATCCATTTCTGTGTAGCTTCAGACAGATTCTTCAGGTTGTTGTCTTGCTGGAAAATAAGTGCGACTCCTTAAAACTGAATTACTCCAGAATGACAACTTGCTTTCAGCCTCACTATGTCTAACTGGACTTATTAACAAACTAATACTCCATCCAAAACATTGAAGTTTAAAATGTGACATTTTCATTAACTGCAAGTGGAAAATTCTGACAACAGAAATAAAGGCTTTCTTTTATGGATAAATAGATGTTTGAACCTATATAATGTGTTTCAATTATGGTTATAAGTTCCTCAATAAATAGACTTTTAAATAATAATCAAATTTATTGAACAGATCTGTACTACTTAGCTAAAAGGCTAATGTTGTGTTCATTTTGTACTCAGAAATCCAATTTTCCAATTTCTTAGCTTGGAAGATGGAGTTCTGACTATGAAAGTCTGAGGTTACCAAACTGCACCACTGTGGCTGCACTTATTTTGTATGTATTCTCCTTTTTTTCTCCCTCTTTCTTTCTTGTTTTCCCACATTGAATCACACGTTGCCTCCCCACCTCACCTCGTCCCGCTCCCATGTTACAACTTCCCCTCACCTCCGCCCCCAGAGCTGTCCGACCATGTTTGTTTGTGTTTGCATCTCCAGGAAGTTCGGACAGAATTCTGGCGCGCTTCTCCTCCTCCCTCCCTCCATCCCCAACACTCCCCCCGGTGCCTGTCCCAGCTGTTTCCTCCGTCCTCCCTCTCTCTGCCCCAGCAGGGCTCCTCCACCCCACCTCCATCGCCATCCATCAGGCCTAATCCATAACCCGCGTTTCTCAGCGGGATACAAGGTCGGTGCGGAGCGCCAACAACCCCTCCGCCCTGCTGGAACATCCATCCCACAATGCCCCTCATTTCCCTCCCAGCATGCTTTGCCTCTCGCCGACCCCTGGCACCCTGGTGCTGGTGTTTGCTGCCGCTCTCTGATTGGCTGGCAGCTGAAGCAGCAGAACGGGTGGAAAAAGCCAGCCGTTTCCCTTTCAGAAATGGCCCGGAGTTTAACTACCATCCCACTGCTGGCTGTTGAGTCATGCTTACAGCGATCCTGCTCGCACTTTAAAAGTCTTTAAAGCTGCAAAGTCACTTGGGGGTGGGGGCTGTGTGACCAGCTGTGAAACACATGAAAGGCTGTTTACATGCGAGTGATACAGGAGGTTAGATGTGACAGGAAACTTAAACCCTTCCCGCTTTTTACTTTGTCACTGCACAAGACCCGTCTGTCACTCCCTGTTTGTGTCAGGATGAAGAAATTAAGTCAAGTCTATTTGTGCAGCACATTTCAGTAATATGAAACAAGCAATAAACATTATATTTTGTCAGTATTATAATCAGTAATAATACTGATTATTATTTGCTTGATAATCATCAGTATTATCAAGCAAATAATAAATTACATCAAGCAGAGCAGAACCAGAAGACCTGAGGCGTCTGGAAGGTTGATACAACAACAGCAGATCTTTAATGTATTGTGGTGCTAAGCTGTGATTTATAAACTAACAGCAGTATTTTAAAGTCTATTCTCTGAGCTACAGGGAGCCAGTGTAGGAGGTGATCTTTATCTTCCTGGTTTTAGTGAGAACGCAAGCAGCAGCGTTCTGGATCAGCTGCAGCTCTTTGATTGATTTTCTTACTTTTAGGCAAACCTGTGAAGATGCTGTTGCCGTAATCAGTGTGACTAAAGAAAAAGGCGTGGATAAGTTTCTCTAGGTCTTGTTGTGACATTAGTCCTCTAATCCTGGAGATGTTCTTAAGATAATAAAATACTGACTTTGTAACTGTCGTTATGTGACTCTGAAGGTTCAGGTTTGAGCCCACACCCATATTTTGTTCCTGATCTCTAGTTTCTAGTTGAGATGACTGAAATTAGTGGGAAATAAGGAAAAAACTTTAATCAAATAAACTTTTCCAGCTTCATAAAGCGTTAATATAGTCTGCTTATTGCTTATTTGAACACCAATTAATGCTTGTTTGCATAAAAAAAAAAAGAAAATGGTCTGTCCATTATTGGCCAAGCCTGCAGGCTGTTTGGTTTGAGGTGAGAAGAGTCTGGACGACTGTGCCGAGTGAGAACAAGGAGGACAGCTTTAATGTATTCATGAAAATAATTATGTAAACATTGCCTGGACGAGAGCGGAGCAGATCACGGCAAACTCTCCGGAGGATGATTCACGCTGCGGCCTGATCTGTCCACACATCAGCTGACCTGAGGTGCCGACATGTCCTCGGGTGCCAGCAGAAACGCACAACAACGTAACGACTGAAAAGCATCAGACCTCGTAAACATCTTCTAAAACATCACACTCGCCCTTACTGTACATTCACGTCACGCAGATACAAGGACGAATAATATTCTCTCCGGCGTGCTGAATGTGAAAGCAGCACACTGCGGGATTACTAAATGGGGGTGGAGGGAATGGCCTGAGGTTCAGGATCACTGTAATCCAGGTAATTTAGTTCCTGCAGCTTTATTGTGTTTTCTTTAAGAATTGTTTTAAATTTTTTCAGGCAGAAATACCTAATTTATGTCAAGGTTTGGACATAAATAAAACACCTGGTTCTCATAAATTGGATGACCTGTGCTTGCCCAGTCCTCCAGTACTACCAGCGGACTTTCTCCTTGAAACGGAGGATTGCTGGGTAGGATGGTGCAAACCGGGTCTCGAGGGATTGTTTGAATTTAGAACTTCTGACAACTACCTGAGGGCTCCAGTTTGACTTTAACTAAACTTTGGTGTATCTATCCCCCTCTCTTTCCATCCAGCCATCCTTACGGTGCGATACATGTACTGATCAAATCACTGGGTCCAACAGGGAAACCTAAACAACCCTCTCCAGTTTCCTAAGGTATTCTCAGTTGGGACAGATATAGATTACAGCAGCAGTGGGAAGACTAATCAAAACTTGTTCTCAGGTAAGAGTAACACTACTTCAACATATTTTCACTCAAGTAAAAATAAAAAGTTAGCTGTTCAAGATTTAAAAAGGAATTTGGTAAAAAGGTGACTCAGTCACTCAGAGACTGATCAAAATATCAATCATTTAATATTTAAAAATTACTGTATCAGACGGACCAAACTATAATGTTAGGTGGAAATTAGAGACCGAAACGGAAATAATTCATATAAGTAACATAATTACCAGCAAATAAAATGAGTCAAAAGAAAAAACATTTCCGAATCAATTTTATTCAATACAAAACTTTAACAAAATCTGCAGGTGTGTGTCTGTCTGGTGAATTTTTAGTTGAAACAATCTTGTCCTTCAGCCAGCAGAGAAGTCTGAAATTTTACTCTTTTAACCCTCTGGAGTCTATGGACTCTATGGACTCCAGAGGTCATGTAAAAAAGACGTGTATACGCGTCCATAGACTCCAGAGGAGTTTTCCCAAAAAGTTACTCCAGTAAACGTAACTAAGTCCATACAACTAGTTACAGCCCAACTCTGAGCTACAGTCTCTTTAGCGAGCTCTAGGTCTACCCAGTATCATTGTCTATTGGAATATGCTTGGAAAACCTTCAAATTGAGGACAATATAGGTCATCCTGATCAGATGTCACCTGAAATTTTGGATTATGTATTTATTTATTCTTTGCATTGTAATCTTCACATTAAAACATCATCGATAGAGTAAATTGTCAGATTATGGGGAAAAATAAAACAGGAAATCAAGATTTTCTTTGCGTATTATGCAACGGCTTCATCTGCACCTTTACATTCTTCTGCTCATCATGCCATTAAATCACAGAGTCAATGCAAAGATCACAGTTTAAATCCCTCGGGGCTTCCTTTATCGCCGTCACTGAAGATGTGCATAAAAGAAGCTCTTACATCTTTTTTCCAGCTTGTAGTTCTGAACCCATACTTTAGATTTTATAAGTATCTTAAAGCAGTAGACATGAACGCAGACTGTGTGTTTTTTCTGAAGTCAGTTTGATATATAGATGTATGATTCAGGCTTTCAAGTGGCTGACAAATGACAGAAATATGTCATTTGTCATCAGTTTACACAATGATTTGGCAGAGCTATGTCAGGCAAGGAAATGGGACCAATGAAGCATGTGTTATATCTGTAAATTAGCTTCAAAAACTTGATCTCATCCACATGTGCTGGCACGTTTGCTTCTCTAATGCGCCGTTCCCTTTCTCGGCCACAGATGGATGATTTTACCATTCCCATTCCTACAGTCCGGTGTTTGTTCTAACCAGAAAAGAAAACGTCAGGGACTATTATATTAATAAAAAAATATGTCATGTGGGTTAAAATTCATAATTTAAAAGCTTCCTTTTTACTGTGGACTCTTTGGACTGCCTCAGATGTACAGTACCCTGCAAAAGTACAGCTTTCTCTCTATTTTATCACAGAACAACAACAAACCTCACCGTATTTCAGAGGGATTTTGTGTGGCAGCCCAACAAAAACCACAAACTATGATGCAAAAACAAAACTAGATAAATAGTTTTACAAAAACTATATATGTGAAAAATGTGGCATGCTGTTTTAGAACCAAGTGGCATGGTCCTAAAACAGCTAAATGTGCTGTTTTAGGACCACCTTTAGTGACATTATATTAGCTCTGCACATCTAAAAACCACCTTTTTAAAGCATCCAAATCATTTTGCTGATTCCCACACAAATATTCTAAGAAAATGTCCTATTCATAAGTTTGATGCAGCCTCTAATACAATGGTGTTGAAACTGACACGAGGGCCAAAGTCATCCAGTCACAAGTCCTTATAAGATAAAAAAACAAAAAACAAAACCTGTGTTGTACCTAAAGTTTTCCTTTGGGGGGCTAAATCAATCTCCTGCAATGTTTTTGGTTAAATTTACCCAGAATACCCTCTGTTTTAGTCCACTTCCTGCTTTTGGAGTGGTCTCCTTCCTGATTGGCTTTCACATATATATTAAAATCGTGCCAGAGTTCACTTCAATCGAACTGTGTCATAGCGTTTTAGGCGGACCAGAGTTCACGTTGCTGGTCTGCAAGGGAGTTCGATTGCAGATTCGCACCTCCAAAAGCAAACTGGACTTTCCAGTAATTAGAGTTTGATTAAAACAGACGAAACAAGGCTGGTGTGAATGCTCCCTTAAAATTTATTGGGATTGAAACGTGACAGCTGTTTGAATACTTTTACAGAGGCCAGTTAACTTGGCAAACATGTCTGGATGTCAGTTGGCTACAAATTTGACTTGGCCCCCTCTACACGAGGGTGATGCAGCTGACTGGAGTTACAGTCACAGAAAATCTAACCCAGCTCACGCACCCAAAGACACCAGCAACCTGTTCCCCGAAGCTATATTTAATCGCTGGTGTTTCAGCACACAGCGCTGTATTGTTCTTTCCACGACTCCGTCTCCCGTCTCTTTTTCATTCTGCCGTTTCTTGGAAAACCCTTTTCTGTTGTCTTTGGATGGATGGGACGGGATGCAGACAGATGGGGGTGTGCTTTGGCAGTAGTCGGTGGTCTTGAGTATGTTTTATTTATTTATTTTTTGTTTCTTTCTAAACCGCTCCTTTTTCCTTAATTCTGTGCGAATGTGTGTGCTCATAGCCAGGACCACATCTTATTTTGTTATTCCTTCATTCCTTGAGGGGGTCTGCAGTTGAAAGAACAACAAAAACAGGATATCCCATCCTGTCATTGTGTTAGGGACCGCGTCATGTGGAACGCCTGTGCTCTTCTGTGTTTATATAGTTTCTTTCTTTCTAATATAGCCACACTCAGCAGCGGCTGTTGTTTGTTTGGCCCACTTTCTCTTTATCTGCTCCCATCATCTGGTTGAGGGGAGGAAAATCCCATGGTTCCCCGCGTATGTGTGCATGTCTGACGGCTAGGGAGGTGGGGTGTCGCACCTGAGCCTGATGATAAGTTGCCTTAACTCCCTTCGACACATGCTCGCACACACACACACCCATTCGGTCCCCAGGTTAATGACACGGACATGAAAGATATTTGCTGTCCCCCCCCATCCCTCCATCCGATTCCCTCAGAGATCATTAGGCGGTGTTGTGCGACCTGATTCATCTTCCCTTCCCCGACGCATGTCCGCCGGCCCCGCGGTTCCAGCAGATGTGTGCCCCGCAGCTACCGTTGCACCACGAGTCTCTCGCTGCCGGGTGTGTGTGTGTGTGTCTGTGTTTTCAGGCACAAGGCCCACCTTTTTTCCTGGCTTGTTTGGCGGATGAGAAAATAGGGTCACAGTAACAGCGGCGCGCCAGGAGGGGATTCCGACCTCCGCCCTTCGCGGCGCTCTCCATTTTTTCCATCCATCTCCTGCAACCCCTTTGCTCTCCTCCCTCATTACCTTCAAGAGCTTGAGAGGAGGATGGTGTCAGGGACAGTCCCCCCGTCCCCTCACCCACTCTACCTCCTCTGCTTTTGCCCTCTTGAGGATCCAGGAGGAGACGTGGAGATGGAGTGTGAAACAGAAAGGGGGGATGATGGGGCTTGGCGGGGTGTAAATGGGGTGAGATGACAGACGATGTGGAATGAGGAAATGGAAGTGGGGGCTTCGCATGGATGGGGTGCATCATTGAGGCAGGAGGCTTAATAGAAGAAATGGGGATAAGGACGGGGTGGTTGTCGTCATGGTAACAAGTCGCCGTGGAAACAGACCTTTTATTCCCCTTCCAGACAGACAGACAGAGATGTGGGGAGGGACGACTGCTGAGTGTGTGAAAATGAAAAGAAGTGTGTGAGTATGAGACAGCAGCAACCACGCCCACACACACACAATCAAGCTGTACACTTATCTACTGTCTTGGATTTAAACAGGTGACACAAAGTGATTGGATGTGGTGAATTTACTGGGTTTTTTTTTGAATAATAATAAAAAATAGAGATCAGATTCAACTCTGAACATAAACGGACAAATTGAGGCTGAACGTTTGGCTGCTGTTTGCCTTCAAACACCGGAGGAGGGCTGTGATTCTGCACTTAGGCAAAGAATTGGCATCAGCATGCCAGAAACGCTCCCTGTCTTGTGCAGTCATGCTAATTTTTTTACAAAGACAAAATTTACCAGGCCCACTTTTTCCACCAATAGTTGAAGATTTACGATTCCTTCCAAATCCGATCATACACCCTTGAGCTTTTTCTGCATTTCGCCACAATTTAAAGGGGGATAGTATATGATAGATCAACACAACGTAGCACTTTGTTGTAAAGTGAAAGGAACAGTAATTATTTACACAAAACAAAAACAAAAAAGGGTGTCGCACACATTCAGTTACTACAGTGCCCACTTCACGTCTTTTGATGTATGTCTCTGTAAGCATTTAGAGGCTGAACAGTTTGCCTGTTCATCTTGGCTAAATAGTCAGACTTGATTAACAGTCTTTGCAACTCTGACCAGTTTCTCTCTCTCTGCTGAGGAAAAGCTTCATGGTCGGATGGTGTGTTTAGGCTGATGCTCAGTGTTGCAATACTTGTGCCATAAGGACACGTCCCAAAAATGTGAGTTATGCCAAATGTAAACCAATCAATAATTATCAATCTTGACTGATGTGACATGCTTATATTGTGATACTTTTTTCAGCCAAATCCCAGCTCTAGGAAGTATGGACAAACCAAACTATGCCAAATTGCTTCATTCCTTTTATACCATACTCAACAATCTGAGACAGCAATTTGCCAAGCAGTTTCTTAGATATTTCAGGCTTAACCAAAGATCCTACACATAGTCAGACTTTGCCATCGACTTGGCCTCTTTCTATTGCCGAAAGGAAGGAAAATCTTCTGAACGCTAAATGTATGTTATGTTTACTTGCATCTCGTGTTTCTGCCCAACAGAGAGAGCGCAGTCAGCTGCGATGCTAACTTACTTGGCGATGACTAGCGTCCATTCTTCCCTCACTGTTTGTTCTGAATCGCCTTTCAAATTTCTGACATGTCTGCAGATCGTGTCCATGTCAACCTCCAAGAAATGCCACACCATCTGTTGCTCTCATTTATAAAGCATCCGTTTGTGGTTGTGTGACCGCTGCTGTGTTGCACGGAGCAAATGTCTCTGTTTTTGTCTTCAAACGGTGAGAAACATGACCAACAAATGAAGTCTGGATAAAATCTCATGCAGTTGGAAATTCAAGAAACTTATTGAGTGCTCCATTTAGTTTCTATCCATTGTTTTTATTCTTAGTCCTTCGCTTCATCCTCTTCTACAAGGACATTTTTGCTTTACCCATGTCTCTGACCTGAAGGAAGACTCAACCATCTGTCTCACATGCATTAAAAGCGGGTTGAAAGTGTGCTTCTTGTCAAGTGAAGACATTTTTTTTTTTGAAGCAACACTGATAATGCCTTGACTTTCAGAAAGGCCAGTCAGCGCCAACTCACTCCACTCCTACTCCTCAGCGCTCAAATGGGAGTTGTTGCATCAACATTTCATCAGCCAGCTAAAAATAAGGACGGGATTCTGTGAAGCCAGACCGCTTTGTACGCACTGTCACAGTGAACGTGCAACAGAAGTGTTTCTGAGACCACCGCGGATGAGCCGAAAACAGTTTAGCAGAATGAGGATGTCTGTGTTTGTGCAAAATGACGCTTTGCGTCGGCGACTGCAAACAGATATTCAGCGTTTGTGAGGCGCAATTAGGCAGATGATTATTTAACACGATGTTGAGTGTGTTGAGAGACGCACTGAACACGTATTTTGATTGGGTCGGACACATTTCTCCACCTGATTCACCAGCATCTGGATCCTTTTGTTTTCCTCTCCCATTTTTTTATTTCCAAGTTCACATTTCTCTTATCTTTCGCCACACACCTGCTTCCCATTTTCTAATAAATGTCCAACATTTTAAGACCAAGCTGAACTTTTATTTTCTGCCAGATTGTTGTTGTTGCAATGATCATTGGCTAAAATGTAGTTAAAATTCTTTCCTCACCATTTCTCTTGTTCAAGGGGAGGTTTAACTTGTTTCTTACTTGTTTCTTACAAAAGTGTCTCTCTTGCTGAGACACTTTGCTCCCCACTCGGGCTGCCAGCTAGTAGCACCAGAGACTCTTATGTGTAAAGAAACGCACAGTAAAACAGGTGACAGCTGCTCTGTGGGGAAGTTATCCATCTGGCAGTAACAAAAACAAGACAGCAGCTAGTGTTGCAGAAACATTCAGAAGCTACTTTTTTATCAGAGCGACTTAGTCTGTCCCACTCCTGTTGTTTATTCGCCTGACAAGCTGATAATACCATCTATCTTGAACGGTACTCTTTCTCTGTGTCGTAGCCAGGCGAATATGTCAAACTAAGAATAAGTTGTAGAGTTTGTTGACCTCCAATTATTTAAACACTATATAGTGACAAACATCCCCACTCCATGAATAACTAAGCCGCCAAGCTTCAGGACGGAGGTCAAGTGTGTTTGCATAACATAATCCAGCCATAAGGCAGCTTGAAGTGTTTTATATGATAAAAACATAACACAATAAACAAAGAAACATTACACTACAGTGGCAAAACAAAGAGAAGTACTGAAAACCTTCAATACAGAGTAGAATGAATCAATGTTGCATTTACTGTTAATCAAAGGCAGCTCTAGAGAGAGATGCATTTTTAGCCTTGATTTAAAGGAACTCCATGTTTTGGCAGTTTTGCAGTTTTCTGGAAGTTTGTTCCAGATTAGCGGAGCATAAGAACTGAATGCATGCGGAATAGAGATGCAGAAAAAAGCATTTCATAGAGAATCACAATTCCTAGTTCTAGGAATTCTGAATTGAATGAAAATGCTCAATAGTAGATTTTAGTCTGCTTCATTTTTTGTAACATTACATTTTGACTAATTCTTTTTTTTTTTTTTTCGTAATATGCCATGAAGCTAAGCTAACGTAACACTGGTAATTTAAGTTACAGAGTTTTAGACACAAACATGTATTAGCAGATGGAATTTGATATAGAATGGAATCTTATAGAATTGTTTTAAATACATTTATTATTTGTTTACACTGCTGTCAGTCACATAACTTAAACAAAATCTGTAGACTGTCTGATTAGAACGATTGGTTTCTAAAGTAAAAATTGTTTCTGAATGGAATCATGATGTTAAAAAGCTGAATTGAATCAAATCGCTAGACTCTAAAAGATTAGCATCTCTAACGTCAAATAGTCCCATAACATCCCCACAGCATGATACTCCCACCACTTTGGTTCACAATAGGGATGATGTTGCTACTTGGGTGATAAGTAGTGTAAGTTGTACTCCAGAAATTTAAGGCTAAAGATACTAATTTGGTTTTGTGAAATTAGAGGAAAAATACAGCCACAATAAACACAATAATATACTATGAGTGTGTGAAAACTTCTGTCCCAACCTGAAGCCTCCACCTGCGATAACTAAACGCCATTGTAAGGACGTGACGTCTTGGAATCTTCTTTATGATCGTAGGGAGACGCAGCGCCGCTCAGCCATGCTGCAGTAATTCTCGCGGGCGTCCTGCATATAAAGCAGCCTGACTCTGCAGCTGCCAGCAGAGCCACGTGACCGTGGAGTGTATCCTCAGGTCACCCCTTTCAGTTCGCAAGCAGCAAATCTTTTGGCTCTCTCCATTTTCTCTCTCTTCTCCTCTTCCCCCCTACGCTGTTCAATTTTCCAACCAGCCCTCTTTGTTTAAGCACAAAGTAAAACTGTGTGCTCTTCTTGATTAATAGTGTTTGACCACAGCACTCAGTGTAAACATCTCCTTATCTCTGTCTGCATCGCTGCTTTTCTCTCTCTATCTCTCTTTTCAGTCACTCTGGACCGGTTTGAACCCTGCTGTCCCCGTTTCCCTCTTCTCCTTTTCCCCTCCCCTCCTTTTCCTGCCGCCTTCCTTCTTCCCATCCCACCCTTACCTACCCTCATCTGGTTTTTTTTTTCGACTCCCCGATCCTTGTTGTTTTAACCCTCTCCCTCCCTTTCTTCCTCCTCTGGAGTTGAATGTTGCTACGAGTTGAAACGAGGATACGGAGCCAGAGTTTGAGGTGAACTGAGGTGACATAGAAGGAGTGCAGTGAGAGAAACCAGTCTAGAAAGAGGCAGAGGGAGGGCACAATCTGGAGTGGGAGGCACTTAATGATCTGTATGTGTTTGAGAAAGAGAGAGAGAACGGTGATGAACTGTGGGGGATGTAACAGAAATAGTTTATTTCACAGAAGCACCGTCTGGATCCACTCAAAGTCGCTCCCCAGAGGGAGAACCAGGGCTGCGTACTCGTCTTCCTGAATGTTTGCCGCTGATAAAACCCTCTGTGTCCAAAACAAAGCCCGGTGAGATAAGGCTGCTACAGAAATCATTAGCGGGGGGGCTCTCTCGGTCCCTCGTTCCTTCTCGCCTCACCCACACCCTGTGCACACCCCTCCTCCTGTGGCTGACGGGGATTAAGTGGCTGGTGAAGCTGCACAAATGCACGCCGCCTTATCTCAGCTGACGTGATGTGAGCGCACGCGCATCGGTGTGTGTGTGCGCATTCATGCGGTGCTGCTGCGAGTCAGAGGCACTGGGTCACGGCTCCGCTGCACAGTCAGCACATTCACAGTTACTGCGTCTCGTTGACAGATTACGTGTTTGTGTGAACTCTTCTAGTCTGCATATGTATTTATATCTCTTTATGTATGCCTGGACGCGCCGTATGCCTCTGATTTAGTGTCGTTTTACATATTGTCGCTCCAAGATGTGTAGGATGCAGTAGATTTTAACCGCATGCGTTAAAAATATCATTATTCTCTATAAAGTGTCAAAAGAAAACAGAAAATTTTATGCCCATAGTGCAAAAGGTCTGGAGTATTTGATTTGTTCCTGTAGGGCTAACATAGGAGGATTGATACATGCAGCAAGGTAGCAGTGAAAGGTAATTGATCATGTCATTGGCTGAATAATTTTACTGGGTTTCCCTAAAATAGAATTTTGGTATATTTTACACACAGAAGCCTGTCAATGTCCAAACATGCTTGAAACAGTGTTGAAAAAAGTCTCAAATTTCAAAGATGACTAAAATTGTTGCCAGATATTTAGGGCGTATTAAGAACAGACCTGTCTAGTCTGTCCTAATCAACTTCTAGTTTGTATGCCTAGAAAGTCAGGTTCTTTTTTGAGGTGTGAATCTGCAATCAAACTCTCATTTGGACCATTAAAATGAACTCTGGTCCGCTTAAACATGTAGGTCTCAGTTCGGTTGAAGTGCACGTTTCGAATGCATATAAGAACACCAAGTGGAGCAGAGACTACACCACAGGGCATTCTGGGTTATTACAGGAATTGTTGTACCATTACTGGGACAACAATGGGACAAACTAGTAGGCTAGTAGGCACCTGATGGCTGTTCAAAGCTTACAGACAAAATGTTGGACTTTTGAAGCCGAAGCAAGATAGAGACTGAAATGAACCCAGAAAAGAAGCTGATATGTTTTGCTTGCAGTTTTCTAATAATGCTCCTTGCAGATTATCTTTACTTCTTTACCATTTGTGGGATGAACTCAGTGTGGTGCCCACTTCTGGGAAGATTGACAACTGCCTTAAATATTATCCACTTTTATGTAATCTTATACAGCTTCCAAATACTTTGCAAATGGTGTTGTAACCCTTACTTGATTGATAGGCAACATCAGTCATTTGTCCACGAACGCTGACAATGTCTTTCCTTCCTGGCATTGCTGTAGCAAACTGGCAGAACTCCAGTTTTCACTGGGATGATGGTGGTAGGAGTTTGTCCTGGCAGTCGGTGGGTTGCCAGTTTGATCTGCGCTCCCTCCGCCTCTGTCGTTGTGTCCTTGGGTAAGACACTTCACCCTTCTTGCCTGTAGGGCAGCTTTGGCTACTATCCAGTAGCTTCCCACTGTCTACATATGAATGTGCGTGTGACTGGTTAATTGTAGTGTGAAGTGCTTTTGGCTGTACAGGTACAGGCCATTACCATGTCATGGAGTTGATTATCAATTAATGTACTGCTAATCAAGTACAACTGCCCTTTAAATCCTATGGAAGCAGCACAGATGTGCTAAATTTTTTTTGTCCCAGTGAGCTCATTGACAGATGTGGAATTTTTTCCTTCACTGTATGTGTTTACATAATTTTCTAAGTATTATATATTAGGGAAAACAGTGGGCAAAACTGTCTGTGGACGTTTCAAGAAGACGAAGAAATAACACGATTTCAGACGTCTGTTCCTAAAGCAAACATTTGCTCAAACACAGTGTTATTATACTTTATATGGTCATTTAAAAAGGGCCTGGATCATTAGGCTGCATATGTTTTTAGCTTTGGCCGACTGCTGCCTTAAATAAGGAACAGCTGGGATCCAGAAGTTTGTTTGGCCCTTTGACAGTAGGTTCAACTTGAATACATTTTGTTGCTC
Source organism: Brachyrhaphis terrabensis (assembly GCA_903067065.1). Taxonomy (NCBI): domain Eukaryota; kingdom Metazoa; phylum Chordata; class Actinopteri; order Cyprinodontiformes; family Poeciliidae; genus Brachyrhaphis; species Brachyrhaphis terrabensis. The sequence goes on along the minus strand of CAEGAG010246116.1, from coordinate 27,466 downwards.
ACCGCCCACACACATAAAGGTTTACACTGTAGTCTTACACAGTCTTAGTCCTCCTGAGCAGCAATTAACAGCTGCCAGCATGGCTAAGAATCCCTTTAACCAAAGCCTAATGAAAGCCCTAGCACCTCTTAAGTGTCTCTTCAAGCGTGTAACAAGCTCCCTTCATTATCACTCAGCTACAACCAGATACCTACACACTAATTATACAAGGACAGTGCAGGGATTCATCGTACAGATGACTCGATTTGTCCATGCATCTGACTTATGTTGGTCAATTATAAACATATCTCTTCTCTTTGACATTCCTTTGCCATAGCATGCTAATAAGCTTAATAATTAGCTTCCCCTCCTTTGATGTAACTCGCTACATGAATCTAAATGTTGGGTTTAATCTAAAAATATCTCTAATGTAAAACACCAAAAGATTTTTTTTTCGTCTTGGTCCGTAAACATGAGGGCGTACAAATCAGAGGACGCTGCTTGTGTCACGAGGTTTTCAATCACAAGCCCCTGGTAAGTGGACGCTGGTGAAGAAGTTGAGCTGATGAGCGTTTCATACAGGAGAGTGTGGAGTTCTCGCCTGATTCCCACACGCTCTTCCAAGAAGACATTGTGTCACAGTTCAGAGCGAGTCGAGGTCTCCAGGGGTCACAGGAAGAGACTGCTCGACGTCTAAATAAAGCAAGTAAAGCAAGGCCCCGGAACGAGACGGGAGGGACGTCAACAGGACATGCTGCGATGGCATGGCATCACTTTCTCTCTTTGGATTGTTTGTCTCCGTCAGTTTTCCTGTCTTTCTCTCTTTGATCGCTGATTTCTTGACCTTTCTACAACCCCTCCACTGAGATGTTTATCTTCTACCATCGTCTACCCTGGAGACTTACACGTTTTTAAAAACCCCACATCAGCTTCCACCTTGCTGCTTGTTTAGATTTACACGGCTGCATGTAGTATTATCTTTGGCATACTAATCTGATGAGCGCTAATCAGATTTCCACTAATGCTACTAAATGGCTCTTAGGGGAATATCTTGTTAGTACACTAGGTAGGCTCAGACCGACGTACTGGTTTGTGGATTTGTCGAGCTGAGTCGTCCAGCTTTGATATGATTAAGGGTGTAGTTCAAAGGCATTTAATCAAATCGGAGTCCCATATAGAAGAGTTTTTTGGGGGTTTTTTTTATTGCTCAGAAGCTCTTTGAATATCTGCAGTGTTTATTTTTGGCCAAAGGGAGAAGCGAGAAACGCTTCTCTGGCAGATTAATGAAAACTAATAGTCTCTTTTGAAACCTTAAAGTAAGATAAAAGTGGATGATTAAGATCACAAAGTGTGCTCATGTCTTGCTGTCACACAAGCAAAAGTATTAAATCACCTTGAAGTTTTTCACATTTGATCACATCTGAACTACTTAATGTACTGTATTGGAATTGTTTGTAACAGACCAACACAAAGTATGGCCTTGGTGTGAAATGGAAGGAAAATTAAGCCAGTTTTACTCTGATACCCCTTAATAAAATCCATCTTTCTGATACTACCCAAGGAGTCCCCGCACCCTTAAAAGGTCTTAAATTTGTGTATTTAAAATTAAGGCCTTTAAATGACTTAAGAGAAAACACATTGGCCTTAAATATGTTAAACACAGGTTTTAAATTTTGTTTTGGCAGGACTATTTTATCTATTTGTAGTTTTTTTCTTGTAGCACTTATCTGTCATTTAAAAGTCACACTCAGACATCTTTGCGTTCTGTGACTCGAGGTGTTTCAAGCTACCAATAACTAGCTGCTAATATACCCCTGCTAGCTGGCCAGCTGCCTTTTTTGCATCTTTTATGGGTAAGTGCAAATGTATTGGCAATTGGCTGGACGACATTCATACATTTCTGTGGAGATACAGGTTTTAAATTTCATTTAATGGTGTTAAAAAGTCTGGAATTTGAGTTGGTGAAACCTGGAGAAATTCTGTTACCTGTAATGTATTCTTAGTATGGATACGTATATGTTTTATGAAGAGCACAGAAGTTTGTCAGAGAGCATTAGCGAACAAACAGTATCAGGAGAATGTAGAAACACAAACAGTCCAATGGAGATGTTATATATCGCAAACTTTAAACAAACCACACAGAAAGAGAAACAGGGAAAATGCAAAGATCAAATACTCAGGTTAAATAATCTTTCAACACCATAAATATATATTATAATCGGTCATGCATGCCACAATTTTTTGACCTCCATGGAAGAATGCCAAGCAGAAAGCCATTATTGAAAGAACATCATAAACAGTCAAAAGCCAGGAAATAGATTAAATGTGTTGTGGAAAACTAAAACTGCACATCATCGTTAATACAGAGCTCCTACAGTAAAACATGGCGGTTGCAGCATAATCAGAGTCAAAGTTAATGGGATGATTTTGCTAAAAAAGGTCAAAAATGTTGCCTTCCAGATTTTCGCAGCTAGATGTAAGAACAAGTTTGGTTTTACAAACTATTGACTCAGGTGGAATGAACACAAATGGACACCGCATCTGCATTTGTCAAAATTTTCAAAACCATATTTCATTTTTATTCCAGACCAACGCTATGCGCCACCTTGCCTTTTGTCAAACAATTGAGGCATGAATCCATTTTCAAGGTTCTATTTATGAACTCTTAATGAAAACATAATATATCACTTCTTGCTGCCTATGCTCCATTTTTCTGAAACAAAAGGTCACAATTCTAATTATGAAGGTAGACATATGTGCAGAAAAACAATCCAGTAAAATAACTCATCTTTACAGGAAACTTTTTTTTTTGTCTCACTTCCCTTCAGTCAGGATTTTGTGTTCTTTTATGCTTGCTTGTTGCGCTCCACCAGCTCTCTGTCATAAACCACGGGGATTTATCTTGCACTTTTCCCAAACCTTCACTCTGAGTGCCGGTTCAAACAAACCAACAGGAGGGAGTTACCTTCCCTAATAAAGCTAACATTTAACACGCCTTCTTGTGTGTGTTGGCGGATTCATGTCGTAACTCCATCCCCTGTCCTCTTCGCTTTATGCGTCTGTTTGCATGTGGCCCATGTGTGAGTGTTTACTGTTTGCGCGCGCAGGTGTAGGTGTAATGTGTCGAGACAGCTCCATCTGCTCGCCCTAATCGCAGGGATCCTGCAGTCCAGAGAAAAGACACATCCTATTTCCTGTGACATGGCTGTAACTTCCTGTCGAGCAGGCTTCATGCACGCCGGCCCGCTGACTTCTTCCTGATTAGCTGGCCTCTTTGTGTTTGTGTGTGTGTGTGTGTGTGTGTGCGTGCAGAGTTCATAGGATGGCTGGGGTGACAAGTTGATTGCCAAGACTGAGATAGTATCTGCCTTGACTCACCGAGAAGATTGAGAACACCGTGTGTGTTTGTGTGCTTTGCACCATAATGAAGACCAAATGTCTCGACAAAATTGGGGACTGAGGTGTATTTGTCCAGAAAACTACATAGAACCAGTTAAAGGCTAAGGCTTCACACAGAACTTGTACTTTCCTCATTGAGTTGTTGTCATTGTTGATGTGTCTGGTTTAATCAACCTTACTTTTCAGAAACTGACCATGCCTTGTGTTGGCATTTGTGCAACTCATATTTTTCTTTTTTTTTTTTCCTGCAAATGAAGGTAGAGTCATTTTAAGTTTAAGCATCAAGACACTTCAAGGTGCTTTACACCATAAAGAGTCATACCGTCACCAATTGTAACACAAACAATAAACAATCAAAAGCAATAAAATACAAATGAGACACGTTAATTTATGTTCAACTGGTTGGTTTTTAGCATTGATTTAGAGGAACTCTGTGTTTCAGCAGTTCTGCGGTTTTCTGGAAGTTTGTTCCAGATTTGTGGTTCATCCAAGCTGAATGCTGAGAGATGGTGAACATCAGCATAAGCTTTGGTTGTTTCTTGTCAACCAATCTTGTGTCACCAAAATAAGAGTTTCATTGTGTCATGTGTAAGCACATGTGTGAGTTGACATGGACTCATGGTGTCAGACTCAAAGCACTCGCCTTCATATTCAGGGTTTGGATTAATAGCTAACACTTCACAGTCCTGTTCTAACAGAATCCGAATAGTGGATTTAACTTTTGTGAGAAATATATCACATGATTTGTTTCTAACAAAGTACTTTTCCCCCCCTAATTCTCACAAAGTGTAAGTGACGACTAAATCAAACACACCAGCAGCATTAGAGTAGAATGGAAAACAGAAAGCAAAGAGCAAATCAACAAAATGCTATAAAGCATCTGTTTTAAAATAGTCTGCCAGGCAAATTTCATGTTAGCAGGTCATGTAATTTATTTAGTTTTACTTTTGTGGTTGTGCTTCGTTTCCATTTGCTGCGTAATACTCACTCGCTGTACCTGCGTTGACAAAATTTGAGCCTATACAAGCTTATAAAGAAAAATTGCTTGAGGCTTCATGTGGTATGTGATTCCTAAAAGCATTCGCTTTACATTTTGCTCTATTCATTCAGCTGCGTTTTATTTTAAACTGAATAATGCATTTTTGTGTGACTTATTTTTCAACAGTGAAAAATACTGTAAAAAAGAAGTGTTAAAAAAATTGAGAGGATGCAAGAAATGTATGCGTATCTTCTTTTGTTGAAGGCAGAGGGACATTTCAAATTCTGTGTTAGCAGAATTTTTACTCCCTCTGAGCACAACCATCCCAGCCTTCCCTCAGACGCCCCCCTCTCTTTAAACACGTCCCCACCTTGTTATCACCCTGCAAACCCCCAAAATCTGGGTTGCCATGGAGACAGCCTACCCATCAGACACAAAATGTGTGACTTGAAGGTACCACAGCCAATTTTTTACGGCTGATAGACACCAATGTTCATAAATCCTATATTATATACTCCATTATCCTTTCATTTTTACCAGAAACTCCCTTTTGCAGCGTGTTTATTGCATGTCTGTCTCTGATTATTAATCAACAGACACAGCCAGGAGTTACTGAACACTATCAAAGCACTCTTTTACTTTTAACGCATAAAAAAGAAATTTTGACTCTGGCATCCAATGTACGGTCTAATACAAAATCATGTAAATAGGACCAGTCGAGGCTTGTGAATTATACATGCACGGAGCTCTCCTATGGGCAATCAGTGGGAAACAGCCATGTCAGTGTGGAGATGGAGATTGAAGAAAGCAATTTTAAATGCAGCCCCAGAACGACTCATCATAGCATCTGTGTCCTGACGTTAGCATATAAACGTACAACAGAGATGGGCGGGTCGATCCAAAATGTCGATATCGGCATCAGGTCAATATTAGAGTGACAAGATCGATCCTTTAGATTCAGATTCCCTTTTTAAATTTTATTTCATTTTTGTATTGTAGTTACTCAAGTCTAACATACAAAAAATTTGCTGATTTTTCTCACAAATGATTGTTTTTGCATTTTATTTAGAAAAAAGTTTTATTCACAAATTGGTTTTGTTTTTCTATTGTTTCTGTTTATCATGTGGTTTAAGTATTTTGTAGACACCTATAAACTTTTTCTAAATTCTGACCTAGGTTTTAACAAAATAATTAAAAGGAAAAAAACACAAAAACGCATAAAGGCTAGAGAAGTTTGATGACTTATCATATTTAGGTTTTAAGTATCAGTATTAGTATTATTATCGGTATCGCGATACTGGTTCTGTATTGACTTGGTATCACAACATGTCCAAAAACGTGCTGTTTAAAATAGAAACATGGATTATCAAGGCTCACCAGAAGTAAAAATGGAGCGAAGCGACTCAGTTGTCATCCGAGTTTTGGTTTCGTCTGAGACGTTACACACTGCTGAATTAAAATACAAATCCTACTGAATGCTGTGCTTTCCATATACTCTAATTACCCTTGCTTTTATTAGTATTTTTAGCATTTTCAATTTCTCTCTGGGATAATTAAAGCAGTTTTTGAATTGTGTAATTCCAGTTGATTAAATCTTTCTGACACAACTCCATTTTTGTTTACATTTTGTGAAGAACAAAGTTGCTCTCGATGTCTTCTTCAGAGATTTTCATGTCGTTTTCTTTAGTGATTTTTGGTGCAACGCCTCCGCAGGCGAGGAGGGGAACAGGTTTTTCAAAGGTTTTGGTCCATTTGATTCAGTGCAGTATGAAAGCAAACCCCACCAGCTGAAAATGCAACAAAATGTTGCAATTTTGGTCACCAATCAAATAGAGTCTACCGCACTAACAGGTGTGAAAGCACCCTTAAAAATTGCTGTTCAGAAATACTCTCTCCATTCTCACAGAGCTTGTTCTATTTTCCAACATAGAATGGACAATTTGTTGCTGTAATTGCCCAACATAGACTATGCAATTTGCACCATATGGACTTGTGGAGGTTGAATACAAATGCACACCACATTTCTTAGGCTTTAATTGGGGAAAAACTTTGAAAACCATAAAATAGATTGAAATTTGCAATGTCACAAAAATACAAAAACGCTCCAAGGTTGCCGAACACCTTTCGCAAGGCCGTGCAGATCCCTCTACATCCATCTGGTGGGTTGCACACACTTTCCAAAACAGCCCCACAGAGGATCCTTTATGGGAGAAGAATACAGCAACATGGTTTGTGATTTTTGACTGCTGGTTTAAATGGAAGCTTACAAACACCATCTGCCCACAGCCCAGCAAACCCGCTGTGTATATATGAATAGTCAATGTCAATTAACTTGTTCCTCAAGTGTTCCGCCTAGCGAGGAGCCGGTTTGGAAATCACACTACCTCTCCCAGGAAGTGTGGGTGTATCCGTACTGTACGCATGTATGTGGGGTATTAATTAAGGCTGTTTAACATGCATATGGATGGGCTTTTTCCTTTTTTTTTTTAGGGGTGAAGACAAATTTGCTGGTAACATATGGTGCCCCAGACAGAACGGAGCAAACAGAGATTTGCAGTTGCACATAGACACTTTTGGTCTTCAAAGTGACACACACACACACACACTGGGGTGCGCGCGTGGGCACGTCTGGACTCCTGCTGAAACCAGAAGTGATGGATTCTGGCTGATTGTGTGTGTTTGGAATATCATTAATCCTTTTTTTTATTAGTTTTTTTTTTTTTTTGGCTTTTTGGTGAGGTGTGTGTTCATGCATAGCTGAGTGTGTGTTTGCGAGGGATTATTTTTCGCAGATGGAAGGAGCGGTGCCCCTTCTGCAGGGTCAACAAGGGGAACGCTTACCACCACACACTCTTCCATTCCTCCGCCTCCTCCTCTATTCTGGTTTTTTTCCTTCTCCCTCCAGTTCTGCTTTCGCACCAACATCTACTTTGTCTCCACACAAATTTCCTCTCCGTTTTCCACTGGTTTTTTTTCGGTACAACAAATAATTTATCAATTAATTTCTCAAAATATGTCAGACTTGAGCATAAATTTCTTAGGTTCTGGTACTGTTGCCGTCTCTGATAGAAAATCGATGCATCTTTTTTGAATAGTTGCAAAACTATTCAACCCCATTGGAAGTTTTTCACAATTTAAAACACAAACGTCATTGTATTTGATTGTGCATAGTAGATCTTCTTTACCAAACATTTAAAGCCCAGTCAGGCTGAACGAATGACCATCAATTTCAAAGTCTTGCCACAAGTTTCTTGAATTTAGATCTGTACTTTTACTGGGCCCCTCAAACACATGAATAAGATCTATAGTACTGTAGATAAGTCGCTCTACAAGTACAAGACATTTATTTAACTATCCTTTGGCTCTGGCAAGCTTCGCTCTCCCTGCCAAAGAAAAGCCTCTCTGTCCAGATTCAGTGTGCTTTAAAGACGTTTGCTGAGCTGCTGGATTTACACTGAGAATAAATTACACCCAGCCGGGCTTTTTACAGGTACACCTAGCTCACTTATCAAGACAGTTTTTAGCACTGGATTTTGTTAAAAATCCAGTATTCTATTCTATTCTATTCTATTCTATTCTATTCTATTCTATCAAACTATATGCCACCCTATTATGTAAAAACTTTCCCTCCACTTCACAAATTTGCCCTACTTTGTGTTGATTTGTCACATTAAATCCCAGTAAAAATACATAAAAATTTCTAGCTGTAAATTAACTCTCAATTTGGCATCACTCGACAAGTTGCTAGTTGCTGCCAATGCTACATTGGCTGAAATAGTTTTGTGGCATGTTTAAGGTCAGACCAGAGCATATTGTTCTGATTTAAATAAGACTTTGACTAGGTCATTCCAAAACCATAATCTTATCTTAGCTAATTGGAAGGGTACCTGCTGCTGCGTGTCTGAGTTTTGTCTTGCTGGATGAACAAATGGCTCCCCAGCTCTTTCCAAACTGCCATATGTCAATAACTTTATCTATTTCTTCAGTTTACAACATTATTTTCTCCTTTTCAGGTCTTTTTGCCGACTTCATGCTGTTATGCTGGTCTTACTGAAATATTTTTCTGATACTTAAGTTTTTTCAATAATCAGGATATGTCATGGTTAGTGAAATTTACCTCACCTTTTCAAATGTGGATAATCAGAATTAATCAAAATTCAAAAAGGATTTACTTTAAATAATTTTGCTTGCACATTTCACCTGTTCCTCATAAAAGCAACAATGAGGAAAATGTACATGGGTAAAATACTTTTTAATGAATGTATGCTGTGGACTTGGATGAAACTCAAATGCAAGTGAATGATTATGCCTCTAAGAAAAGGAAGACAATATATAAAGAAAAAAGTTTAGAAGGCATCTTATCTCTCTCAGAAATAAAGCTTCAGTTCCTCATAAAACTGAATTTGTTTTATGGAAGCAGCCCTCCTGGAGTTTGATGAAATAAGCACAGAGGTCTTTGGGGCTTAAAAGAAGCATTCACATCCTGCCAAACATGTAGCGTAACTCTCTCTTAAACATCATGAATACTGGTGGAGCTGAGGGGGGAAAAAAGGATACAGCAGCAAAAAGCCCTAGGCTAAATGGCTGCAGTCTGTACTGTAATGGACTTAAAGCACCCACAAGCCTTATCGCTTCTGTCCATATGTCTTAGCATATGTATGTTTGCACCACTCAACCTGCAAGTTTTAACCTGAGCAGGGACAGAAGCAGCCTTGCAGAGGATTAGGAATTTATATTCCCAAATCCCAGATGCAGGGTTCCTTCGCCAATCTCACTTCAAGCGGTCTACCAAACCTCCGAGTGAGCCATGCAGGGAAATCCTGAAACAATGCTAGTCAAGGCGATGCCTGGAGGGACAGGAATCTTGGATCAAAGACTTTCTGATCACCCCTCTTCTCAGAAAAGATTTCTTCCAAACGTCTAAAGTAAGAAAACTAGGGAAGGTTTGTGTTTGCATTGTCCTATAAAGCAGTTCGGATGGTTTACTATTAAGCTGCTTCCCTGTCATGTTGTTATAACTTACAGGCCCAAACATGTGACAATTTATCCATCCAACCACAAAGGTGCATAAATGTACTCAAGCACAACGAATCATACAATTACTGCTTCTAATCCCAACAGGAACTTCACATCTTCTTGGCATAATTCTTACCTACTGGACCTTGATAAAGTATCCGCATGACTTAAGCTCTTCCACATTTTGTCACACTATAACCACTAACTTAATCACATTAAATTGAGATTGTGTGTGATGTGAATATCATATTCAGCTCACTTGAGTCATCATTTTGTAGGCCTAGCTTCCCTTGAAATCACAGCAGCAAGTCTTGTAGGGTGTATTTCTACCACAGCTTTGCAGATCTAGAAACAACATTTATCACCCATCCTACTCTGAAAAATATCTTAAGTTCAGATTGGGCTAATTGAAATTAACTCACAAGCTGATAGTGCTGATTGTTTCACGGTGGACCAAAATGTGAGTGGGGCTTCTTATAGCCATTTGTAATTAAATGATTCTCTGCTTTCCTCTTGGAAAGTGGTCAGGTTTAGTGGACTGCATGACTAGTAGCTGTCTTGTTGCCAGATTGTCCTACTGTGACCTTTGGGTTTAGGTGGACAGCCATCTCAGTTCAGGGTTGAAGTCATTATCTTCCACTTAATCCGTTATGTTGCCAGGTTTGGGTTGTGGAGGCAGCAGTCTAGGTAGGGAGACCCACACTTCCCTTTCCAAATCCACTTCGGCCAGAACCTCTGAGGGAATATCAAGGCCTTCCCAGGCCATCTGAGAAACATAGTTCATAAGTCTTCCTCTGGGTCTCCTCCCATTTAGACGTGTCCAGAAAACCTCACCAGATTCTCAAGCCTCCTGTGAAGGAGCAGCAACTCTACTCCAAGCCCCTTGTACATCACCAAACCTCTCACCCTATCTCTAAGGAAGAGTCCAGACACCCTGTGGAGGAAACTCATTTCAGCCACTCGTATCTGTGATGTTGTTCTTTTGGTCATATCCCAGAGCTTGTGATCATAGATGAGAGTAGAAGGATTTACCATAGATTGAGCCTTTTGGCTCATTTCTCTCTCCACAACAGACCACCAATTCACCACTCACACTACTGCCGATGCCTCACCAGTTGACCATAGGATTCCCCACTTCATTTTCCCTCATTGGTGAACAAGACCTTAAAAAAGTTACTTGAACTTTTCCACTGGAGGCAAGAGGGCCGAGAGTTCCATCCTCTACCCAGAGAAGGCATTCTAAACTTTTCCGACTCAACATCATAGTCTCGGATTTGGAGGTGTTAATTCCCATCACACTCCGCTATGAAATGCTCCAAAGAAAGATGGAGATCACGGTCTGATGAAGTCAACATAACCACATCATCTGCAAAAAGAAGAGACCCGATTCTGACATTACCAAAACAGATCCCTTCAATGTCTTGGCTGAACCTTGAAGATTGAACTTTGTCACTGATTCAATTAGTGCCAATCTGCCAATCACTTGGCACTGATTCGGTTTTGCCAGCCTCTTTCCAGTTTTGGATGATGGAATAAAAAGTTCTCCATAAAACGTCCAAAACTTAGAATGTTGCTTATAACTTCAACCTGCTTTTCTTTTCCACAACTGAATAACAACTGGTTGAATAAAACAGACTTACTCTGTTTATAACTTAGGATGATATTTGAAGGGTACTGGTAGTGTTTTAAATTAGACAGGACTGGAAAAAAAATGCTTTTCAGATAAAATTTTGTACATTGTACATTTTTCACTACTTTGTATCGGTCATTCACACAAGATCTTATTGAAACATTGATTCTAATGTGACAAAATATAAAAAGGGTCAAGAGGATAAATACGTTGATAAAGCATTAGGTTTGCTCTTGGAGGTTCTTTGCTTTTGGAAAACTACTAATCACACAGAAAGAGACTGCTAAAGGAAATGTTGGGGTCTTGGTGTGTCATTTGGTAGAACATGCATACTGCTCTTCTGTCTTTTGTCATGTGTCCCTTGTCAAGGCTAAAAGTACTGTAATCTGAAACTAAGCGAGATTAGCAAAAGGCAAGACAGAATGTCCATAGAGACTAAACGATTGTGTTTCAACGAGAACATACAGTATGTTTCTCTTGCAGTCGATAAGCCATACCTTATAAAGGAAAGGAAGGAGTCCCTGGCAACAAGAGGGCCAAAGGAAGTATAGTAATGAGGGCACAACCTCATGCATATTGTACGTAATTTGTCCAACAGAGCCTGTGTTTCCTTTAAGCTGAATTTCTCAGAATTTGCTTCCCGCGTATCCGTGACCCTGCCCTCTCTTGATTGCCTTGCAGCTTGTCTGCGGCTCCTTGGGGTTAAGATAAAATTTGACAGGAAGACTTCCTCCTCCCTCCACCCTCATGTGATGGCCTAAGCCAAAGCCTGGATGGTGTTTTATGAGAACAATTGATCGGTGGGAACACACTGATGAGCTGAGGCGAGGCAGAATCGTGAATGAAGAGGGATATAGAGGTGACCCAGGGGGAATCACAACACACTCCAGCTTGATCTCATGCAAAGCTGCTTGGAAGCCCAACGCTGATGAATATACTCTCTCTCTCCCTCTCTGTCTTACCTGCCATCTCTCTTTCTCACTCTATGTCTCTTGCTTGCTCCGCTTTCTGGGCCTGATGAATGCAGGGCGAATCAATAAATCTATTCCCTCGCTGGATACCTGATAAAATTTACAAGGACAAGCTTAATAAATTACTAATGGGCTGGCCAATTAGTTTGTGTGCTTTCCTGTGCAGGACTGAGAGCCTGTGTGGTGGCTTCTGTTTGACTTTAAATTCCTCCGTGGTCATTTGTATGCATATATATGTGCTGGCATGTCTTGGCCCTCTTCTGTCCCGAGATTGGCAGTAATCCGACTGTGGCTGCATTTTCCAAGGCAGCGTCCCTTAAGCCCCTGGAAGGAACCCCCCCGGCCCCCGAGTGTCAGTTTCATTTATGGATGAACGACATGCACACTTTTCCATCAAACATGCAACAGTAACCAACAAGTAGCAACCGAGTGACATCAGAGCCGAGGAAGAAACACTTGCAGTTTATTTTTCTTGTACAGGTGCAGCTGACTGGTGGTGACTTGCTGTGTGGCCGGCCCTCCCAGATTCAGACATTAATCTGCACCTGGATTACATTACAGCAGAATCAATGAACTCGGTGCAAGGCGACCGTCAAAGCAAGCTAAAATTCTGTTCCTGAATTGAACCCATGAATGCAACGCTTCTAAAATACAACTGAATTACCTACTAACATGCCTGAAACTGAGATTTATCACTTAGAGGTCTGCACCACTTAGGAATTTACTTAAATAAGATAAATAACCAAAATAAATCAGGAAGAACAGGAATTAAGGGCAAAACACTCTCCAAACCAACCTGGCTCTATGTTGAATAGTTCTTGATGAATCATGAACAACTTTCCCACTGCTGAACCATTTTTTTTAGTTCCAAGAGCCAGACTCAGGCCCAGTTACCTCTTAACCTGCACGATCACAATTTCACTTTGACCAGGTCAGTCAGATAACATGAAAAACGCTGAAAGATCTCAGAGATCAACAGATCAGGTGAACTGGAATGCTAGGGAGTGACCAGCTGAACAAAATTACTCCTAGTGTTCATGAGAAACTCAATCCAGGAGTTCACAAAAAATGAAGAATTACATCTAAAGCAGTGTTCAGGTCACTGCTCATGATTCAAAAAAAGTGGACAAAAAATAGTTTTCCAGATCAGTGCTGAACATAATAAACACAAAGACCCGTCTCTCATTTGAAAGATTACAAAATTAGGTGCGTGTCGCAGTACGTCAATTTTAAGAATAGAATAGAATAAAAAAAGACTTAAAAAACAACAAACTGAAAAATTGTGAATAACAGCAGCATTGGAAATAATGCATTGAGTTAAAGTTTAAGAACAGTGATGCTAGAGGCTAACGGCTGGTGAGAGGAAGGATGTGTGATAACGCTCCTTTGTGCACCTAGGATGTCTTTAAACTAGCTCTTTAGTTCACCATAAGCTTTATCCCAGAATTTGAAGAAAGTTACAAAAAAAATGTTCTACTGCATTTTTTTTCTTTTTTTGGCATTCAGCAAAGACAAGAGACGTTTGCTTTGAATCACCACCCGATGCGATTTGGATGCCTCGCTGTGCACCTGCTCTAGGCCTCTTCACAGCAAAGCAAAGTAGACACAGTTGTCCCAAACCAATACCGGATATGCAGATCCTCCCCCCCAACCCACTCCCCTCCTTCTTTTTATTTTAGGGGAAAAAGAGAGACAGAAACAGTAGAGTAGATACCAGTTTGGCTTCTCTCCTCCATTAACCAGCATAACATCAATGAATCTTTTGAGGATCGCTATCTTCAAAAGGCATCCCAGCTTCCCTCCGCGCAGACAAGACTGTAATTATTCCACATTTGCATGATAAGTGTGTCTGCCAGTGTGCGCATTTATGTATGTATGGATGAGTGCTTAAACGCACATTAGCTGCAGCCGGGCACGAGTTCTCGTCTTTTATCTCGACACAGAAGATGGGATGAGGCCTTTTTAATGTGGAGTCTGGATGGCTGTCTCTTTGCTCTTCATCTGAGTGTTCATCATTAGCCACTGTCTGCCCGAGAGCTTTGAAGTGAAGTTGGAGGGCTCTCCGACGATGTGGAATAGTTATGACACCGACGCTCCGTATTTGTGTGGGTTTTTTATTTTTTGGGGGGTGTGCGTCCACTTACATTTATTTATTTTCCTCTCTAAAAGCATCGTTTTTTTTTTTTACTCGGATGTGAACTCTGGCAAATGTTTTCATCTCTCGATCGTTTGACTTTTATGCTCTTCAGCTGTAATGATGCATGTGATAATAAGAGAGGAGTTGTTTTTCCCCTTTAAATTCAGACATGTTTTTTTATTTAATTAATTTTTTTATTTCAAGACAGGAATGTTCTAATAGCTCCTCATGCTTCACAGGCTCTGTTGATGGAAAAATGCAAATATAGTAATAGGAGGGATGCATGAAAAGCAGAAATTGGCTTAATGAGTGCAGTAAATGAGCTCGCAATGCTTTGCTTTCTTTGCAGTTCTGAACATGTAAAACAGCTTCGTGCACAAATGTATAGAAAGGTGAGCGAACATGGGAACATTGTTAGATATCTTGTAAGGCCTTGTTTGCTCCAGAACAGATTTATGTGTATTAAAGTGTAACTGCAAGACATCCATACCTCATTCAAACACTCGTCATAGTTAAATGTTTCATTTCAACTCACAAATTTTGATGTCAGAAATGGATATCATCAATAAATATCAAATTTAGTTCTGAATTATTGTTTCATTTATTAGGGGTAAAAGCTATCAGAACTGCTCTGAAGCTATACAAACATATCACCATCATTTTTTGATTTAGTTTGACTTTTACCATCTTGCAATTACTGTTGGACAACATGAAGTGGTCAAAAAGATCTCAAAAGGCGACACCTCATACCCCAGTCTTAAGAAATTTGAGAATGAGGATTTGCAAAGTCATTAACTTTTGCTTGGCCAACCTTTGTCCAGAAATGGAGAAAACATTGAACAATGGTGAAGCTTCCCAGAACTGGTCAGCCAAGATCCAAGATTGCGTAAAGGCCCAGAAGGCCCCAAAAGAACCCAGATTAACCTCTTAAAGGGGAGTAACATGTAAAATCAGCAATTGTTTTTTTTTAGCTTTATATAATTTTATATTGTTATTCTCTCATAAAACATACCTTTGATTGCTTTGATTCCTTCATGCATGTTTGAGAAATCCTTAAATCTCCCATGGCAACCATTCAAGGGTACCTAAAAGCTTGCTCACACAAAGCCCCACCTATTTGCACAAAGCTCCTCTGAGCTGCACTCCAGAAGCTGAGCTTCTACATCGCAGCGCAGCCCCCTCACACGCCTCCCCTACTCAGTTCCTCCAGACTAGTGGCAGCAGCAATTAGCAAACACCTGGTGGAACTGAGAATCTGTTGAGCTCATCAAACGAGCTACGTCTCAGTCCAACGCTGATAAGAATGGTTCTAAATGGGATCAAAGACGAACATTGCTAGGATGATGTTCTGAAGGCGGAGTTTCCGAGAGATCAGGAGCTTCTTAAAGAGACAGTCACAAATTTGTGAAGTCAAACTTCTTTTAAGCCATCATCTTTGAACAACTGAAGGAAACATAGTTACTTGATAAAATGCCATATCTGTGTTTTCTTGAAACTTAATGATCCCTTTGGAAAAAATATTCTATGAACTAACAAGACAAAAATTTAACTTTTTGGAAGGATCGCATCTCATTACACATTCCACTTAAAAAAACAAACAAAAAAACACCATGCTGACAGTGAACCAAGGTGGTGGCAGTGTGATGCTACGGGGCTGCTCTACTTCAGAACCTGGACATCTTTCAGAAAATCCAGAAAATAAAAAGATTTTAAAGTGACACAAAAAAAACCTCTGCAGAAAATTAAGTCATCATTTGAAAATGGCTGTTTCTTCCACAAAGCTTGTAGAAAGTGCAACAAAAAAAAAGCAAAAATCATAGAACTCTTAAAGTGAATACTTCTTTATGTCTATTTTAGTCTAATGGGCATCACTTTTATTCAGTTTACATCATCATACATGAATTTTATTTTCTACACCCCTACTCTCTGCTGGCATAGCACATAGACTCCATGTCAGCGACTAATTGTATAGAACTCCTCTGTCTTATCTTCAAGGTTGTAAATCTCAGATGAGTCAGTTGGAGAACGTGCCTCGCAACCTTTCCGGCAAGATGATCGTTTTCAGCAAGAGAGAGAGAGAGCGTGTGTTGCTTCATGAAAGAGTTTGCTACAAGTCTGGTTTTGTTTCAGAGGTTTTTACAGCTGCTGGTTCCCGGTCAAGGTTCCACCTTGTTTCCGAAAGGCGATTAATCTTGCGGTCACGAAAAGCTGAGTTATTAAGTTTTGGGGAAAGCGTGCAATCACGCTGATGTCAGTCTGTGAAACTCTGCCAGCCTTGTAAAACCCCTGCAGATTATGGAGTATGATTTAGGCACATTATCAGTGTTTAAATGTCTGCTTGGATCTTATTAATGAAGACATCTGCATTCAGCGGCATTTAGTTTGAGGAGAACAAACACACGTAAGAATTAAAACCTTTTTTTTTTAGTGTCTTTGTATTTTGGTTCATTTCTGACGTTTTCCTGTATTATGTCCATGTTTCATTCTGTTACCCAGTTTCTTTCTTTTTCTTCTTCTTTCCACCATCTGTCTGTTGGTAAGCAGAGCAGAATCCACCGCAGGCAAAGTTTCCACTTGTTTCAACTGCTCTATCAGACATCTCATATGTTGGTTCAAGCTGTTTAGCGGACACAGCAAACAAGTGGAAGGAGTTTCTCTGGTCGGATGAAACCATTATTGAACTTTTCAAGAAGCAGACCGTCTTCACAGTGGGCCACAGTCTTTCTTTTGCCAACTTAGCAATGTGACTCGACCGAACATTAAAAACGTTCATATCAGTTGGTTACAGCTGTTGGCAAAAACATTCTGAAGCTAAACAACATTCATGTTCCCGTTTGGAGTTACGTTTGCTGAGCTCACCAGATTAGCTGTGATTCAATAACGCTCTCAAGCTCTTTGAAGAACGGAATAAACTTTTTGATTTTTCATCAACTGTGCAGCATCTTCCGTGATTCTTCTGCCCTCAATGTTTTACAGTAGTTTGAAAATAATCTGGATGGGCTAAGAATTAGCTTATCTCTCAGTTTACCTTTAGCTAGCTTGTTGGCCTCAACTACTCCAAAGTACTTAATATTCCTTGGTCATATAACATATTATCACAACTGATTGGGAAATTATTACTGGTATTATTAGTGTTTCTATACTTGAGGCTGTGCAGATTTTAATAGGCCTATGATCAGATCTCAGGCCAGTTGCTAATGGTCGGTAACGGCAGTACGGTCAAAATGAACAGCTGCAAAGGGATGAAAGGTAAGGCGGATCAATAATACTGATCCTTCCGGTGAAAATTAGACTCCAGCAGCACCTCCATCAGCCCCCATAAAGACTGACAGATGAAATAACCGCTCTGATAACGGCGGCGCAAATTAATAAGGCATACCGTAAATGATTACCTCCATCATTAATCCATTCCACGGCTATTTAAAGCCGCGCATATTAACAATTTGGACAGGAGGTTCCATGTGTTAATGGGCAGCCTGAGCACACCGAGTACAGAAGGTACATTAGAGGGAACAAATGATTTGATTAACTCCATTCACGGGAATGGAAACAAATTACACAGGCAGCGCGGTGTCGCTCACCTGAAAGAAATAATGGGGAGAGCTCAGGCGAGAAATGAAATGTTTGCACTCAAACCCGCGTAATCCCTCCACAACCCCCCGGCACCGGATTTCAGATGAAACTCGGCCTCTCGTTAGCTGCAGTCGGACTAGATTGCAGCCGGTCCATTTGGGAAATCCTTATGGGCGTGCTCCAGGACGCGGCCTGTTAGCGCGCTCGACGACCCAGCCGATTCACACTTAATAAATAATACAGTGCTATCACCTGATGAATATTGCATTCCCGTTCTTGCAGCCTGCCCACCTGTCCTCCTGTCTGTTTGTCTGTCTAAAACTCTACCTGGCCTCATGCCAGGGACCCCTGTTTTTTTTCCACAACACAAATATCAGCTCAGCTTCTTGTCGACAGCTGGCAGTGTGTCGGAGGCGCTCTGCATCTGAAAACACCGTCAGCGTCAGGCTGCATCAAGACAATTGCTCCTCGTCAGGCAGCAGTGAAACTTGTTCCATAACAATATAACGTCCCACCCATCCGACACCATCCGGAGGTGGATATTCCTGCCAGCTGGAGTGCAGAGACTTGGTAAAAGGAAAAAAGAGAAAAAAAAAGGTGGTGGTTTGAAGGGAATGAATTATCACCTTCAGCAGATCACCACCGGGAAAGGAGCTCGGCACAGCGCGGGGCACGTGCTGGCTTGCTCCAAAGCGCTTCTGTTCCACTCGCAGACGGGAAAGCTTCATGGGTCCGATATGTAAAATCTCGTTTATAATCGGGAAGAGTCATCATTAAGAGGGCAAGTTCTTACATGTACGTACCAGCTGCTGAAGGCCTCACAGCACCGACACGGAGAAAGCAACCAACACAGGTTGTGCCGAGATTAAAAAAAAAAAAGTCTCACGATTAGTATCAGCCAGAGATTTCTGTTTCAACTCTGCGAACGTGTTTGTTTCACTTCATGATGAGTATATCTTGTCACCATCTGTGAAATTATTTTTAGAGATAAGAGGCTGTTGGTGTGATTCGCTAATTCACTGATGAGGATAACATCCCTTCTTATCCTGCACAAACTTGAAGTACAGCTGTAATTAAATCTAAAGGGCTCCCAGGTATTTGGTATTTTGTCGGGATTTAATGAGACAGGCCGACACAAAGTAGCGCATAATTGCAAGATGGAAGAAACGTTATTTAAAAAATGAAAAATAAAAATCTGCAAAGGCCTAGTTCACATTTGTTTGCAGCATCTCTATGTCCATGATTTGTAGAAGCACCTTTGGTACAATTAGCTGCTTTTAGAGGCTAAAACTTTTGCCAATATTTCTTCACAAAGCAGCTCAACTGTAGTCAGATGGGCTGGACAGCATCTGTGAACTTCAATTTTTAAATCTGACCACAGACTCTCACAAATTAGGTCTAGATGACGTGAGGGAACAAAAAAACAAGTAGCTGCAGATATTTAGCCAACTTTATGAAGCCAATGCCAGAAGAAAACTGATATAACCTAAAGTATGTACAGTGTGTTGTCCGCTAAGAGGTGCTAGCTAACAACGCTATGAGAAAAAAGCAGTTAAAAAGAAAACACAATCTGTGTGCGTCACGTGGTGTAGCATGTCTTCTTTCCTCTCTGTCCGTTTCCTGTCTGGTGACCATCAGTAAAGCCTAGCTTTGCCAAAAAGCAAATAAATAGGAGCGTACAAGTTCTTCCCTAGGTTTGGCCTGCAGCACGCTGCACTGGGACTTCTTGAGGCTTTCTTTCAACAATGGCTTTCTTCTTGGAGCTTTTTGAGAAAGGCCTGGATTGTACAACAAATAGTTGTCACCAGTTCCCGCCCCCAGAGATGTCGGTCTGTGCTGTTCCTCAAGATCTACTTTGTGTCTTTTAGAAGCTGTTTTGAATATTGCTCTCTCTGGCTTTGGTCTCTACTTGCTCTGTAGTCTTTCCATCTATTACATCCTTGATCTTTTGTGTGTGTTCCTTGATCTTCATGATTCTGTTTGTTCACTAATGTTCCCCAAAAACCGTCAGAAGCCTTTTACTGATTTTTACTGAGATTTAATCAGATGGATTAGGTGACATTTTGAAGGCAAAGGATTGCATTTAAGGCCCCAGCATCATGAATCAGAGCCAAGAGGAGGGTCTTCGCGCTGTCCATCAATGCTGCTAAAGGTGCTAAAACAAAAAAATAACTTATTGTTCCAGGAAAACAGTTTATTTATCATCATTGGTAGCCGTGATAACTAGCCACAACATAGCCTGTGACAGGCTATGTTGTGGCGTAGCAGAGTACAAGGGGGAGGGTTGCGAACTACAGTGATTGACAGCGCTAAGACCCTCCCTCTGGCTCTGATTGGTTGTTTCTTAATGAATAGTGTATTGCTGCAGTTAGTACTGGGAGGACTGGGAGAAGGTAGTCTTGTACTGTCAAAGCATACTGATAAAAAAACATTTTTCATAAAAGTTACATACTGCAGCGTTAAGTCATGACACTACTTTTAGGATATGTCATGATCCCTATAGCAAGAACCCAAAATGTCAGGCACCATTTAAGCACCAAGCTCATTAAGATGCACTGACTGCGTACCGTGACTATCTGTAAAAATCTTATTGCAATTGATCTAACAGATGTTGAGATGTAATGCAATCATTTCTCCCTTCAAGCTTTTTCTTGCAACTGAACAGAATAATATCATCAATGTTTACTTAGGTATAATTTCACTTCATACTGAGTTTGGTTCCAAGATCTGCCTTGAAAATTATTCTCTTTGATATTTAGCATTCAGTTTATATACTTCTTACAAGAGTAATAACTTAGAAAAGTCATAAAATAAGAAGAGATGATGTCTTTTAATCAGCTGAAAGAAAGCATGAATCTCAGAGTAGTGTGAGTGCATGTGTTTGAATTTTCATAACTGCGATGGTTTCCCCACTATGTACTTTTATATTCAAGTCATTAATTGTTGTATTATGTATATTGATAAAATGTTATTTTATGTTGCTTTTTACAGCTTAAAGGATCACAAGAATATGCCTGATTTGAAACGACGTTCCATAATATGGTTTGACCAAACTGAACGAGGCGTAACAAGTCAGAGAAAACCTGTTGTCATGGATATTCAATAAAATAAAGAAATATCCAATGAAATATTTTTTTTTATTCTAGTTCTTTTCTAACAGCAAGTGTTGACCTCTCCTTATCAACATGATCAGTAAAAGAAGTATTCTGTCTTTTTATTTAGAAATGAGCAAATTATGGGCGGTTATTTCTGGCTGCAGTGCTTTAAGAAATGTTTCCCTCTTAAATCTTTATTCTGTTTTTGCTTTTTCGCAACACTCCTTGTGTCCACTCATGCATTAACTCAGACTAATCCCAGGTCTGTAGTTCAGTTTACCACGCCCAATTCTGATTACTGCCACACTTGTAAAATCCCAAACCACCTGAACAGAACCTGTTTTGTGGCATGAAATAAGTAAACTTAGCTCAGAAAGCAACAAACTTTGATTATAGGAAGAGTTAAGAAATGTGGATTGACATCCATCAGTCTAGAAACTATTTTTAAAAACTTTGGGATTCCAGTGGACCTCAGTGTAATCCATTATCCAAAAGTGAAAACCTGGAACTTTGGTGAACTGTTATGGGTGTTTGACTCAAATTACTGTAAGAGAGAATCAAAGACTGATTCAGCAGGTCACAAAAGAACTAAGAGTTCAATTTTAGTGTTCATGATTCAACAATTTAAAAAAAGATACAGAGAAACTAATTAAATTCCACATTTGGTCTGGCCCACATTTGACAAAAGTAGCTCCCCAAAACTCGACATCAAATTTATACTCTGGTTCAGAAAAAGAATGTTATTCCAACCGTAAAACATATTTGTTCAATGCTTTGATCTATTCTGCAGGACCATCATCAAAAGCAAACCAGAAAATCCACCTCTGATTTTTCACAGCACTCTATATAACGGCCTATTATTTCACAAAACTAACATAAAATCATTAGTGTCCACCCAACCATTCATCATGTCAGTGGAGGGTTACTCAGACACTTTGTCAAAGTCAAATCGTCCTTTTTTTTTTATTATTTAAATCTCATCCATGTGACCACGTAGCAACATTTAAAAGAATATTCCTGTTCCTTTACCTTCATTAGGTAAAAGAATGAATAACAAATCAGTTTTTTTCAAATGAACTAATACTCATCACTAATTTCACTTTATTTTTGCGTTAAAAAAAAAACCCTTTTCATTAGATTAGAACGTCTGGAGGTGAAATGTTGCATTCTCTTCAGGGAGTTAAAAAATGAAAGACAAAAGCTGAGACATAAATCAAAAAGCAGCTACTTTGATCTGTACGAGCTGGAAGTTAAAGAAAAAAAGTTCCTAAATCAATTTTTATTAAAACATATTCTTAATTACATTTTATAATTTATTATTATTATTATTAACTGAATCTCTGTGTTTGTCGTCTGTGAATGTAGGATTTCTCACCGTCCTCCTTTCCATCTTCTGTATTTACCCTGGAGACCATCGTCGTCTATATAAAGATTTTCTTTTATTTCATCATTATTTGACAGCGATGTTTGGCTTAGACCATGCAATTTAATATGTAAGTAATAATGCTAAAAGTAACAGCTGAACTTAATGCAAAGAGGATAAAGTTGCAGTGTAGGTCTTTATCTCAAATCCTTGTGTTTTGCGTGCGAAATTAGACGGGAAACCAACCAATCAGCTCTGAGCTGTAATTAAAGAAATCAACCTGTGATCAACATGAAAATGAGACATTTACCTCCCCACCCCAAACCCTCTTTTTACAGCCTTCTCCTTCACACTCCCACTCGTTCTCCTGTAAGTGTGTCTTTTGATTGTGCCAGCATGTGTCAACAGGGGTGTGTGTGTGTGTGTGTGTGCGTGTCTCTGTGTGTGTAAATGGAAGAAGAAAACAGGTAAAAGAGAAAAAGGGAAGGAGCGAGCGTTGAGCCTAATCAGCCAATCGGGAAGCAGATTAGGCGACTGGGAGAGCTGGAAGAGGGAGTGAGGTAGAGCTGTTACCACAGAGGAAGAAAAAAAAAAGAACGAAATCATCTTTGGCTAGCAACACGGCATCCAATCACAATCCATAGGCAGACCAAAACAACTTTATACACCAATAACCCTGCCTGGTGGATATATGTGTGTGTGTGTGTTTGGAGACAGAAAGGGAAAAAAAAAACTGCCTGCTCCAAGGATTTTTTTTTTGGCAGCAGCCCAAATGTTTGTGGGTGTGCATACGTCTCACTCTAAAGATGACGGGCAGACTTCTCTTCTAATTTGATACGGTTCACTGTTTTGGCATGCACTCGCTGCCTCCCAACTTTGTGGATGTGAGTGTACGTTCTTCCATGGCGTGCGCCGGGGTGTGAGTGACAGGCCTGACCTTTTCAATATGCCCGCTAAACCTGAGCTCCTGTCCCAGTGCAGACATGCCTGTGTCAACTCCTGCGCTGCTACATGAAGGTCAGACGTATTGGCACGTCCGCACACAAGCACGCCGACAGACGCCGCAAGTGGAGGGTTTTCCTCCCGATTCTCCACAAATAAGGCTTTCCTCTGCCTCCTGCTTTCCAAAGTCGAAGAAGTGAACTCGTTGTACCGAGCCGCTGTAGGTTTAGTCAGTCTTTAAGGTTTTCTTCCGTTCTTCTGTTGGGGGAAATGACTGCTGTGCTTTCAAAGTAAGACATAGTTTTGTCCGATTGTAATCAATAAGCTGCAGCTGCGTTTTCATTAGCCATAGAATTGTGCCAGTTGAAATTATAAAAATAAATTTGCTTAATTGAAACACAACGTTTTTCAATAAAAAGTTTGGGATGAAGTAGTTTTACAGCCGTATTGAAATAGACATACTTCACAAAATTGCAATGGAAACGCTATTTTTGTATCACACAAGTCACATGAGTAACAACCGGATGTTACTACTGGCAGAAACTACAAAGAAGACGACTACAATTTCCCTGAAACGCCGCATATGTAGTCGCTCCCAACTATGGAAGCTAGTTAGTGACGCACATGGATAAGACGTCTCCTCTCATTGGCTGACAGATGATGAGTGCTGTTGTCATGGCTGAATTATGAATATGTCATGTAACAGTACGCATCTGTTTCTGCCATGATTTTAATGACTTATTGCGTGAACTACCTTACTCACGTGTGATTTCATTTCTGACTTAATGAAAACCCCAATTGTGAAACTTTAGGTTTTTTTTTACATTAGCAGAATGCAGAGAAAAATTTGCGCACATCTGCAATGGAAACACAGCTTCTATCTCATGAGGTATTATTGCCTGTTATGTCCCAAAACTGTAAATGTGAGAGGAAACATTGACTAGGCTGATTTTTGTGTGTGTGTATGTAATACTAATACTGGGAGTTTTCATACACTTTAAACTTTCCTTGTATTATGTTTAGTTTTATGTCATAATCCAACAAACTGAAACTGTACATTTTAGGACCCTGTATAAAAAGACACATCTCTTTTTTGTGTTTAATATTAAACTAGACTAAGATTTTCCAGCTTTAGGTCATATTTTCAGAGATTCATGATTTATTTCTTTAAATTAACAAGTTTGCATACATTTCCCTATTATATGTCAGAATGGTCTTTCTAAGTTGTATGTCACTATGTCATGTAGGTTGCATATTTTGGGTATCCATCCTTAACCTTCTTGCTATCATGTCTGTGAATTTTGTCCCACTCCTCCAGACAGAACTGGTCTAAGTCAGGTTTGCAGACACCTTTTCAGTTTTGTCACAGTATTCAAAGGTGCCTGAATCAGGGCTTTGTGATAGCCTCCCCAAGACATTGATTTTGTTATTATTAAAAGTTTAAAAGTAATTTGATTATTTTTCCAGTCATGCTGCTGAGATACAACCTTTACAGCATGATGGCCGCCAAACATGTTGTCTGTTCTGATGGCCAAAAGGCTCCATTTTGGTCTCATCAAACCAAAGAAAATTTTTTCAGCTAACCATGGAGTCTCCCACAGGCCTTTTGGCAAACTCTAGTCAAGTTTTCTTCAACAGTGGCTTTTTCATTGCCACTCTCCCTTAAAGCTCTGACTGGTGAAGACCCTGAGTCTCTCTCTTCTCAGCTGCTGAAACTTGTAACTCTTTCAGTGTAGTCATGGTGACCTGGTGACCTCTCTCACTAGTCTCCTTCTTGAATGGTCCATCAGGTTGTGAGGACGGCCTGATTTGGGCAGATTTCCACATGGGCCATGTTCTTTCCATTTCTTAAGGATGGATTTACCTGAACTCTACGGGATGTCCGGTGCCTTAGAGAAGTTTTCATATCCATCCCCTGACTTATTATTTTCAATAACTTGTTCTCTGATTTACTTGCAGTGTTCACTTGTCTTCATCTTGTACTGGTAGTCAGGAATATTAATCAACCAGTGACTGGACCTTCCACACACATGTCATTATTCTACAATCACTTGAGACAACACACTGCTCTCAGGCCATCGCCATTCAACTCATTGTGAGACTGCTAGCAGCAACTGGCTGGACCTCTGTTGAATTAGGTCAGTCACTTTAACCCTCCCACGGTCTTAAGAGACACGGGTCATTTAGACCCCATGAGTTTTTTTACTTGGTGTGCGGTCAGGTGGAACCCCGTGTGCGCTTTTATGAGTTTTCGTCTTTTTTTTTTTCATGTGTGGTTACAGTAACTGACGATCTGACGGGACAATCCCCTTGTCTCCCCATGACATTTTCGGCACTCTTCCTGAGCGTCGTGCTAAGACCACGGGACGGTTAAAGAGGGTGAATATTTATGTTAAATATTTTTATTATTTCATTGTCTTTAGTTTGTAAAAATCTGTTTTTATTTGCCTTGCAAAGAACTAAATTTAGTTGATCGTGACATGATTTGTAAAAACAAAAAAAGGGTAAAACATCCAATTGGGGTGAATACTTTACATAGGCGCTGTACGACAATGAAGCCACTGTGTGATTAGGAGAAGGGTGATAGGGTGGTATTCAAAGCCGACAATGCATTGAAAAATCCTTATCTGATTAACCTAAATTTTATACAGATTCTTTGAAAAAGCAGACTTGGTCATGTCGGATATCTTTATTCTGTGTGCAGAAAATAGCCTAAACAACATTCCTGTTGATTTTACAAGTACTTCTCCAAAAGTTTCTCCAGCATTTGCTGGAATCAAGCGCACTTTGAGCCGTGCATCTCGAACGCGCTCGTATCGGATGTCTCTCCTGGGGTATATGCGACATAGCAGCCTCGATTCGTTTACATCTATTTGCCTGGGCGGCCCTGTATGTACGGCTCCGCTTTGTGTGTGTGTAATCGTCTCCTCTTACAGTGCTTACAGTCCATTTTGTCAGTGCGCACATTGACCATTAGCTATCCACCATACATAATGTATAGCAGTGACCTTTCTGCACGCTGCACCCTTAGGCCTATAAGCCATTGTTTGGTGTCGTATTGATTTTAACCCCGCTACCCCCCTCCCCAACAGATGGAGACGGTGATTTGAAGAGTGGAGAGACTGAGCGGTGCTGTGTTTGGTGAAAAGGAGAGGAGAAGGCCAGCGCAATGGAGTGTGAAGAATTGAAAAGGTTCTGTGTGCAGAAGGACACAGACTGCGGCGCATACCTTTAGCCTCCTTTTTTCAGCAGAGTTGTCGCTGTGAAAGACAGGGTCAGGTCCAGTATTCCTGAATAGAGCAGCTCATATAAGTGCCTCCTATACACAGCCCATTAGACAGAGTGGTGAGAGCAGGGCTACAAAGTAAACAATTTAAGCAGAGACACTGAAAGATTTTCAGCATTCATCAATGCTCCTCTTGGAGTGGGAAAAAAAAAGGGACGACACACAGTGGGGGGAAAAGGTGCAGACTGTCAGGATTTCCATCTGTGCTCCTTCCCTGTAATCTGTCAGAATGTGTTTTTTTTATAATCCTCCCTCTCCAGCTGACAACTAAAGTGGAGATACACAGAAGAGGAAAATGGGCCGAGAAAAATGTTTTTGGTCTCCTGCAGCGACGGTGCCATAGGTCGCCTGACAGATGATGGAGGAGGGGGGCGAAGAGGGCCGAATTGAATTCGCCAACATCACTTCTGTTGTCACCCAGAAGACACGGGACGTGATCTGGAGGACGTGGACAGCAGTCGAGACTCTACTGCTTTCACAGCTGCCCACCAAGGTCAGCATAGTCAACTATAGCTAACAAAATAACGAAGGCTGACCTTCATTCTCATCAAACGAAATAAGTAAAAACGGTAATTAGTGGGGAAAACCTGTATCTAACTGTATTCTGTAATACAGTTAGTTACAGTTTACTAGTACAGGCAAGTGGACTTAATGAAAAGAATGTGTAATATCTGCTTAAAGGTTTTTCAAAAGGTACTTTTAATCTGACAAACAAGCCTCATGGGAACACATATTTTACTTTATTGATGTTTAAATAAATGCATTTGAGAAAAAAAAATAGGTTGAAGTCAGCCTGGTCCCTTGAGATGCCTGAAGAAATTGGTTGTTGACTGGAGTGAGACTATTTTCCATTTGATTGTCCCAAACCTCCAAACCCAATGTCTGATCCCTGAACACACCGTATCTCCAAAGGTTCTCAATAGGGTTGAGGTCAGAGGAGGATGGTCACCACACACCATGAGTTTCTCCCCTTTTATGCCCATAGCAGCCAATGACTCAGTGGTATTCCTTGCAGCAGTCATTGTCATGCATGAAG
This sequence comes from Brachyrhaphis terrabensis, assembly GCA_903067065.1. NCBI lineage: Eukaryota > Metazoa > Chordata > Actinopteri > Cyprinodontiformes > Poeciliidae > Brachyrhaphis > Brachyrhaphis terrabensis. The sequence goes on along the minus strand of CAEGAG010246116.1, from coordinate 60 downwards.
ATGATTTTGCTACTGAAGGTACGGCTCTTCTTTTTGAACCATGAAAGAAAGTGATCAGTC